>CM021103.1:340645097-340788618 GCA_007115665.2 Sequoiadendron giganteum | reverse complement strand
AAAATAAGAAAATATAGACTAACAAAGTGTTTTCCAAGATAGTGTTTTCCAATGATAATGATGATTGTTTGATTGGTTGATTAGGTTGACCAAGATGACTGAGTTGATTGATAGGATGATAAGGATTGATAAAGTGATTTGATTGAACATGCCTAGCCTCAGGAAGGACACATCTTGATGAAGGAAAGATTGATTGACCAAGTTGATAAGATTGATTGGTGTGACAAAGTTGATTGACAAAGATGACAAATTGATTCGATCGATAGATTTATAAAGATTGATTAACAAATTGACAAAAGCTAAAAAATTGATTTGATCGATAGGTTGACAAAGATTGATCATTTGTTTGAAAAAGATTGATGAATATGACCAAGCAATATGATGATACCCAACCGCAGGAAGGACACATCCTGTTTGAGGTAGATGACACATTTGATAAAGTTGACCAAGTGACAAGTGTTGACAAGACACTTAACTGGAAGAAGGACAAATCCTGCTTAAGGTGAATGACAAGGTTGAGAAAGTCTAATCCTAGGAAGGACACATTGTAATAAAAGAGATACGACTGAATGAGACAAACAACATAATGCCCCATTCTAGCCAAATGACCAGGTTGATGGATGATAAGATAATTGATTGATGAAAGATTTCATTCGTTTGTTGCTTTGTGATTGAATGATGATTTCTTTCGGACCAAGGAAATGACCTGACTCGATGAACCCTGAAGGACTTGACCTAGGGGGCCTTGGGGGATCATTTAAGATGAGCCTTTCCTATGTAGCAAACATGCAAAGGCAATGTAGTTCGACCACTCTAACAAAACTAACTCAGACTTAGACTTAGACACTATTTTTGAGATTTTAAATTTTTTTTGATGTTTTTGATTTTGAGGATTTTATGATTTTTTTGGATTTTGAAGTGTTTTGATGTTTTTTTCGATTTTGAAATGTTTTGATTTTTTTGGATTTTGATGTTTTATGATTTTTTTTGGATTTTGAAGGTTTTAAAGGGTTGGTACCATGTATTATTTCCCATGAATATGTAAGTCAATGAATTTCCCCCAATCAGGTATAGGACAAGTTTACTATGTCTAAGGGGAAGTGGAAAATGTGACAGGTGGATACGAAAGTGAAGGTTACTAAATGTCGGTAGTCTTCAGGCTATGGAAAGGATGACAAAGCTTTATTATGGATGAATACGACTTTGTTATGGATGATAACTATAAGGATAATGGAAATTTCATGTGAAATATACCCATAATCAACCAAAATACATGCACAAGGATCCAAGTTCAAACATGATCTTGCCCCTAGTCAAGCTAAAAACCAATTGATAGGTGATGATGATGATGACAATGTTGTTTGATATGGTAAGGAGACATCTCAAAATAATATGAGGATTGGGAAAGACATATCCCATTGATGATAATGTAACTAAAGGATCAAGGTCTACAACAAGGCTAGGAATAAAGCCAAGGAATTTTTTGGATGATGCGCTAGAGTGCATAGCAAGATTGTATGGATTAGGCTTGCTGCATTTGGAATGACTAACCTTAGGCTTAGATGGGATTATGGAGGGAACTTGGATAAGTGGATTAGAATACTTAAACCAATGACAAGGGAAACCAAGTCCATCAATAGGTATGAAAAGATAATGGATTGATTTTGGCAAAGGATAAGAGACATAAGGATTATTGGATGGAAGAATTAGGATATGATCTCTAAGGATTGTTTTGCATAAGAATAATTTATTTTCTTCAAGATATGGGTTTGGATAAATTATATGAAGGCAATGACATGATATTTCATGGGTAGTGTATGACCAAAGGATAGACATGTCAAGAATTTTCCCAAAGCATGATTTATGTTTGTACCCCATTTCTTGTCAAGATCAAGGTAGGTGGGAGAATGGATGGAAATGATATGGATTGGATGGATAGATGGAAATGTTATGAGAAATTCATGAGAGATGAGACAACTTGCCCCCAAGTTTAATGGTCCACATAGACAGTTTCTCTTATACATGATGCTTGTTTGCCAAGTTTTCATCATGGTACTTATCCAAAGTGCCATAAAAATGGTTTTCACTATTGGACAAAATTTTCTCTTTACTTTTTTTTCCTTTTTTTCTTTTTCTGTATTTTTTTTCTTTTTCTTTTTAATGAAGTCACACAAGATGCCTATTTCCTAGGTTTTCATCAAGGTGACAATTTTTTTAATTTTTTATATTGACTTGATGTTTTGGATGGTTGTTGATTGTTCTGAATCTTTTGATGGTGTTGATGTAGATATTAGTGTCATGATATGCCAATAGTGACCTTTTTGGAGTAATTGTCTTGTCAGGATCATAGCACTTGCATACAATTGATCAATGTCATTGTGACCCTCTTTGATACTAGTGTTGACCTTATTAGAATACACACATCATGATAGAGTACCATGGGAGTCCTTATGATAAAGAGTTGCTACCAAGATGTGATGGATTTGTAAGGTATGATTTTTGGAATGATGGATGATGGTAGCCATGGAAGGATTATTTGGACATTTGGATGTAGCAGTTTTTATTTTCCAACATTGGGATGGTGGATGATGGAGTTTGGAATTTTGATTGGGATAGCATTTGGAACCAACACCTTTATATGCCCTACTTGATGAACATTTAGAGGGAGGTGGACATTTATTATATGTGGGAGTCCTCATTTCTTGTGGCTCCATATTTTGACTGACTTTTGGATTTGGAATTTTTTTTTTCTTGATCCATTTTTCTTTGGGATCCATTTCAACTTCATTTGTCCACTTGTATTTTTGTTTGATTCAATGGCCTTTGAAATTTGATTTTGAACTTTGGATTTATAATCATTTTCTTTTTTTGGTTCCAAATGGAAGATTTATTCATGTTGGAATGATGGTTTATGGTATGGATGGAAGGATTGTTGGCAACAACCTTATGACAAGGACTACTCATGGCCCCCATTTTGATGTTTGTATCAAATAAAGTTTCCCCCAATATCGAGGAGGTACCACTAACATAATTTGATTCTATGATTGAAGAATAACCAAGACCTTGATGTCTGAGATTTGCATAAAATTATACTGGTTCTATAATGCCTTGATCATGTAGGCCTAGTCCTTTTCCTTCATACTGCATGGTCTAACAGATTCTATTTGCGATGTGGTATTTTTTTTTTTGAAAGCAAGATTTGAACCCATCATTTTGTATGTGGAATTTTCTACTTGGAATCTACTCATCTGCAAGAAATCCTACTTTGAAAAAGGTGGATGCTCCAAGTTGATAGGATGTTTTTGATTTATCATTTGTCATGCTTGTTTTTTCTTGATCATTTGGGATATTGATTTGATATGTGGTAGATTTTGTATCTTCTTCTTTGGCGTGATCAATGGTAGATTCTCTATGTTCTCTTTGATCCATAGTATCTTTTTTATGTCCTTCTTTAACTTGATCAATAATATCTTCTTTATGTTCTTCTTTGATGTTATCCATATCATTCATTTGATTATATATGTGTCCAAAGGAGGCAAGTGTCTCATTTTGGGAAATGGAGGTGTTTGGAGTTTGGATAGGACCAACTTCAAGTGTTTTCTCATGGATGGTATAAAGGTCGATGAGAGGATCATTTTGGATTTCTTGTTCAATGGTAGGATATTGGTAAAAAATAGGTGTATCTTGGACAACATGGTTGTGAATAGACTCTTGAACAAGGATAGGTATATGTTGGATGCCATGATTATCTAGAAGGATTTCTTGGATGGACTTAAGGATGGGGTCATGAGATGGACTGCTTTGATCTTCATATGAAGGTGAAACTATGATGTCATGCTTTGGACTTTCTTTTTGACATGTATCCTCAAATTTGGGTAATGGAATTTGATTTTTCACAAGGATATGATTTTCTTTGATAAACCTAGGATTTTGACATGGAAATAATGAAGCTTCAATAGCAAGATTTTTTTTCGGTATTGGTAGGAAATGGAGGACATGATGGTGAAAAATGGTTGGATGGTGTAGGATCAGCAATGTGATTGGATTTCCTAAGTTTTTTTTTATTTAGGAGTTGAAAAAGTTCCTTTGCTAGTTGTTCTTGGAGATAATTAATTAATGTTCTTTTATTGGATGGTATTGTAGTTTGGGATGGAGTGGATGACAATGGGTTAGTGGATGATGTGGAGGATTTGAATGGACTAGTGGATGATGGATTATGATAGGATGTGGTGGATTGGAATAGACTAGTTGAAGGTTAGTTTCCCTTGTCAAAGTTAGGATAGGGATGATTAATGGAAATTTATTGGGGATTAATGGTATAGATTATGTCAAGTGACTCTTGATAGTGAGGGTAGATGGATGAAGTATTGGAGCTTATGGATTGTTGGTAAGAAGGGTATGTGAGTGGTTGGTATTGACAATTGAGGATTGATTGGCATTCAGCTTGACTATGAAGAAGATCAAGGCAAAGTGAATATATGGTAATGAATTTGGATTAGGATGGATAAGGAAAACTTAGTGAGGACCATACAAAACTTGTGACCTTTGTATGACAACACAAAGTGCCAATGCAAAATGGGTATGAAACTATACTATTTTTTTGTGATTTTCAAGGATATAAGGATGAAAAGTGGAATCTAGGCAATATGAGTCTTAATGAGAGTAGTGTGAAGGAATTTTGCACTAAGGGTGTAAATCAAGCAAATGTGAACCCAAGGTAAAAATTTCAAATGTCATTGACCATAAGAGAACAACCAAGACTAGGACACAAGACCAAGATCAAACTTGACAAAGTGACAAATGACAAGACAATGACAATGGCAATGGTCAATGACAAATAGAATGTGTAACCCAAAATTCCCAAACGCTCAAAGGTCTCCCTATGTTCAAAATTTGAAGGCCTAAATGCAACCTAAGGGTGAAAGTCCAAATTGTGCAATGCAAGGAATGAAGGGATGCAACCTATAATGCAATGTTTTTCTACTGGGGATGCTTAGAATTGGTTGGAAAAACTTGCAAGTCTCTGGTTTGGAAATCAAGATCATCGTTAAGATGAGTTGGACAATGATTTTTAAAACTTTGGTGATTAGTCTTTTGTGGTTTTGTTTCAATAAGTTGTGGTTCACAAAGAGTTATTTTGCAAATTTGATGTTTTGGACTGGTTTTGAGTGGATTTTTGACTGATTTTGATGAAATTTGTCTTGGAAAACACAACATATAGTATCAAACACTTTGTTTGAGGACTGTTTTGATGTAAAAAAAAAATATTTTTTAAAGAATACAAGCACAATTCTTAGGCTGGCAAGGACTATATTCACTGGATCTCATGTGTATTTTACTCCAATCACACTTATTCTTAGCGGGTGACTTAGAATCTTGGTCAAATGGGCTCCCCCTTACATTGTACGCACTTCTCAGGTCAACCAAGCTTAGAACCCTCATAAATATCCCATGGCATTCTCTTCAACTCTACTAAGAACTACGAGAATGTGGGTGCCTTCGCAATGACCGTTGTTGCACCAGTGAATAGGAAAGGTTTTTTGCAACTACAAAAAAGAGATGTCTAGTAAGGGCATCTGGCTCAGGGGGTACTATGATAAAATTTCTCAAGAAGTCTTCCTGTCCTTAGAATAGGGGGTTACATATCATAAAGATACTGGAGGAGAGTTGTCATATACCACATCCCGTTGATTGCAAACTTTCCTTGCAATCACAAATTTCTATAGTGGTTTAGAAGGACTTGGTTTGAGCTCGTTACCACTTAGGGTCGTCCCTTGGGGTGATTAATTTTTCCCACCAAGGCGAGCCCTTCTAATGGGTGAACACAAAAATGGATGGGTCTGGCTTTCTAATCATTGATTTTTCACAAGGTGAGAGCATAATACCTACCACCCTCATACACTAAGACATGGTGCTCATTTACCCTCTAATTTAATCTATGTGAGAAAGATAATCATTCATTTTAGAGCACCAAATGAAGTGTTATCTAATCTAAAACAAACAAAGTGGTTTCAAAATATAGTCCTTGGACATTCGAACCTAAAAAACTACTTGTTAGTAGTTTTTCGAAATGATCTTGGACCAACGAGAAAGCTACAAAAACTATGTTAGCACAAAATATTTAAAACCAAACTAAAACTCAGAAGTCAATAGCTAACTAAACTAGAAAAATGAAGAGACTAAACTAAACTAAGAAAATAACTTAAAGAAAATTAAAAACTAAGAGCTCAATTTTTTTGTTGCTTCAAAAGAAGCAATATTTTTGGGAGCCCCACTCCAAAGCCACACACTGCAAATAGAAAAGCAGTAAACCAAAAAAAAAAACTTGCATAAAAATAGCAAACTAAAATAGTGATAACTTAAACAAAATTTTAAACTATAAAAATCTTTGGAAAACTAAGACATAGACATTCAAAACCTAGAAAAGGTTTAGCGAAATCCTACACAACAAAAGTGTTATAAACAAAAGAAAATTCAGATCTTAACAACTAAATTTTGAAAAGCTATGAGCACTAAAACTATCATAACTTTCTCAAAACATATCAAAATTTCAAACCGTTTGAAGTTCTGGAAATCTGAAAACGAGGTCTACAAAATCCAAATGATAGTTTTTGATGATTTTATGAACCCATGTTTTTGTAATCATAATAATATGATGGGATTTTATGCAAATTCTTGGTTGTAACTTGCAAAACAACAAAACAAACAAGAAAATAAATGATTTTTTCTGTAAAATTGTAAGATTCACTTCAAGTTCACCAATGTAAGATGGAAAAAATAAAATAGCATAAATAAAGTGACAACCAACACAAATCTAAGCTAAAATATCAATCTAAACAAGAGAATACAAACAATACATGAGTAAAATGAAAACATCAAATTAAAATATTCCCCATGCTTGAAGTTATTTCACTTCCCTTGTCTCTTTTATTTCTTCTTATGTCAATATTTCCCTGAGATTTAAAGTTGTGCTTGTGTAAATACCTGCAAATTATAATTAGAAAGTTGGAGATAAAATGATTGTTAAATAAAAAATGGAGGAGAAATGTTGTTTTTATAGACAACCATTCGAATGAACGAACGAGATTGATCTTCTAGAAAGATTCTAAAATCAACAGATGAGGATTCATAAGAGGGAGGTTACGAAATGGATGTCCAAGATTGAGTTTCTAGAAAGATGCCAAGATCTACAATTGAAAACTGATGCAACCAAAATATGCCATGCATGGAAAAGATATGACGCCAACAACTATGACACCCGATAACTATGGCAGACATGCAAGCTATGACATGAAATAATGACAGAGGATCTTTAACCAAAATGGAGGGATAAATAAGGAGAAGGACAAGTGGTAAATAGGAAATAACAAGGGAGATTTAATTAAATTCATAAATTTAATTAAAGGAGGAGATAGAAATTAAAAAATGATAATTGATTTGGATCAATTATTTAAAAGAGAAGAATGATACATAATTAAATATTTTTTAAATTTATTTTAATTGATTAGGATGAAATAAAGATTAGAAAGTGAATTAATTAGATAATTAGAAAATTATTTAATTAAAAAAAATATGATCAAGAATAATTAAATAATTATTAGAGGATGATGACTAAGGAAAAAATGTTATTGTAGACTTAAGACATTTTTCAGTGTCTACAAATTATATTTATATAATATAATATATAATATTTATATTAAATATAATGTATATTATATGAATATTATTATATCCTAGTATATATTAATTTATCATATATTAATATTTTAGATATATATAAATAAATATATTAATAATAATTTTATAACATGTTAAATTTCAATCTATAGTTAGCCAAAAAAAACCTTCTTAAGTAAAAAAAGCATATATTTGTTTCTTAACTTAAAAAACAAGTATCCATATTTTAAGTTAAAGAAAGAGATATATGTTTCTTAATTTAAAGAAACAGATAATGTTTCTTAAGTTAAAGAAACAGATAATGTTTCTGAAGTTAAAGAAATAGATAATGTTTCTTAAGTTAAAGTGGATATATGTTTCTTAACTTTAAAAATTTGATATTTGTGACTGGTGGATTAGCATGGGCCGATTACGCTTGATCCATGAAGAATCGAAGCATAATGAAGCCACTAACATCGATTTTCAACAGGATCAATCAAATGTAAATTAAACTAAACATTTATCAAAACTAAGCATTCTAAACTATGAAAGTGTTGAAAATGCCTACTTTAATCCATTGCAATTTATCTTGTTGGGGGAGTGGTGTCGTGTTGATGTGGAATGATGACCCTTTCCCAATCCCATGGATAAATGAGCTTGTTTCAGTCAGTTTTATTGAAGAAAATTGATGGAACGATTGTGAGATGTGTATGAAAACATGATTTTAATCTAAATGGGTATGATGCAAGCTAATTTAACATGATTTTATGCTAAAATGATGAAGATATGCAAATGCTAAGCTAATTCTAAATGGATTTTAAATTAAAAGATTCAAACCCTAATCAATAAACAAGCTAAATGGATGCATTATGTGATCATGGAAGTCATTAATGGAAGCTTAAAGCTAGTTAATGCAATTAAACTAAACTAAAAAAGATGCTAAATGTGTGCTAAATATGAGTGTGAGTGTGAGTGATTTTAAGAGCATAACTCTGATGTTAAAAGATGGATTCATTTGTCTCCAAATAGTGACCTATTTATAGGAGAGAAAATGAGAAATGAAGGGTTGAGATTGAAAAAGATAATCAACGGTCAAGGATGGAGGAAGGATGAAACATGGATCATGTATTCCCATCAAATAATGAGAATGAAAGATGAGATTTTAATCAAGGGCTAATATTCCTTCAAATAAACACACTTTTGACCTATATAAGAGATCACAAGTTAACTTGCACATGTAGTCTTGTAAGAATATTTTTTTTTTCAAATGAGTGGGGAGAGAGAATATTCCAAAGAATATTCTCATGGGTGAGGGAAAAAAGATATTTAGAAATTTAAAAAAATTAATGTGCAAAAAAGGGAAATAATACTCCATGGGAATATTCCCTTTTGGAGAAAATATGCAAAGGAGGAATATTCCGTTGCAAGTGGAGGGAAATTAGATTTAATTAATAATTGATAATTAAACAATGTTAATTATGCAATTAGGGGATTTAGAATATTTAAGATGATATTCATTAAACTAAGTGATTTAATGAAAAGGGGAAAAGGTGATGACATTTAATTAAATAACTTAGGGTTATTTAATTAAATAAGAAGATTTAGAGATTTAAATTAAATGGTTTCATTTATTTTATTTAACAAGATAAAGTGTTAGTATGGATGAGGATGAATTAACTTGATTCTAGAGTAATTAGATTAATAGATCAAAATGAGGAAATTAATTAAATAGGATAGACTAATTTAATCAATTAAGCGAAAAGAGGATGGGTTTCAAGATGAAATGATGTTAGTATACTTGATTCGAGCGTATGATATCATTTGGGAAATTTTTTAAGTGTTTACAATATTCATTTCTTAACTTTAAGAAATGAATATTCATTTTTTAACTTTAAGAAACGGATATTCGTTTCTTAACTTTAAGAAATAGATATTAATTTCTTAACTTTAAGAAATCGATATCAGTTTCTTAAAGTTAAAAAATAGATATATATTTTTAGTAGATATTCATTAATAACAGATGCCCAATTTTTTTATATATTTTTAACCTCAATTATTGCCTCAAAATTTCTTTGGGATTTGGCTTGGGGGTGTCTACCCTAAAAATTGAACTGCCACAATGTGTTTAGAACTATCATAGTGGTATTTTTGTTGCAAGTATGAGCAGTTGGTACTGTCATTGATTTCAAAAAGCCTATGTTGTCATTGATTTCAACAAGCCTTTGTTGCCATTGATGTCTACAATTGGATAAAGTTGTTGCAAGAACGTGATCAGTTGATTATTTGATTAGTTGTATTATGTTGTCATTAGTAAAGTTACTAGTGTCAACCTCTAGTGTTTTTGTGATAATATTTTATGATCTATGGTTTACTTATGTTGAGAAATTTCTAGAGATGATGAGGATGTGTCTCTGGTGGTTGGTTTCTATGTACTTTTGAGAAAATCTGATAAAAACAAGAATTAGTGTGTTGTAGTGGTGATTTGGGTGAGAGAGTTGTATTCAAGTTTTTCTCCAAATTTATTCTAGGTTGAAGATCTTCCTTTATGATTCAAACATGTTGGTGAGAGGTGTTCACATGTTTTATATTTAGGAGTTGGTGTGATGGATTGTTGTATAGAAGAAGTTGTATTCAACATTGTGTGAACAATGTATTATAGATGTATCTGGGAGGAATATTTTTGCTTCATGTTTCTCTATAGTTATGTTTCAAGTCTTGCAAACCTAAAGGTGTGTTGATGGTGTTGATAGTTTTCCTTAGTCAAGAGGGTTTGAAGTCTAGTACTTCAGAAGTTGGTATTCTAAGTTACAATGTATGATAGAGTTATCTAGATGTATTAGGTGTGTACATTCTTCAGGTGAAAGTTGTTGCAAAGGAGTTTGTTGGATTTTAGGGTGTTTGTGGAATATTCTCGACTATGTTAAGGTGACATTTGTTGTTCATGAGCTATGATGAGATCAAAAGAAGTGTGTACTCAAAATTTTAATGGTGTTTGCATGGGTATCAGTTGAACTTGGTGTTTACACTTCTTGTGAAGGTTCTTAGTTGTTTGTGGAAGTGTGGAATAGCATGTGAAGATGGATTTATGTCCTAGCTAAGGAATTTTATGGCCTGCCTTCATTCCTTTCCACTGTGGGAATGTTTTAGTGCCAACCTTATTTGAATTTGAACGTTTGAGGTGCATATATGACCTTGGAGAAGGTTTCAAGGTTAAAGAAGGTATAAGTATGAGTTGAGGTGTTGAGGGTTGATAAGATTGATGTGAGAGATGAAAATGATGGGAAGTACAGTGTGTAAGAGTGTGAGATTAGAAAATGCAATGTGAGTTTTCATGTGCTAGTTTACTGGATGTAGTGAGATGGTGGCTACAATTATTCAATCACACTATGAAGGTGTTAGTTTCATTGTGGTCGATTCTTTGTTGCATTGAGATTCTTTTCTTTGTGTAACATTTCTTCTCTATCTTCATTTTCTATTCTAGAAGTGAGCCTTTTGGTAGTGATCCTTTCTTCTTTGGGTAGTGAGCCCTATTGTATTCGGTGTTGATATTATTGGAAAATGTGCCTCAACTTGCTAGCTTGGACTTTTGTTAAGGACTTGGCAGATCTTTCTTATGTGTTAATGCCTTTACCTCCTTACCACTAGGTGTTTTTGGAAGAGGTGTGGTAGCACGGTTACCACCATACCACAAGAGCCTTTTGGCTGAGTTGCGGTAGTGCAGTGTTACTACCATACTGCAAGTGCTTCTAGCTGAGCTGCGGGAGTGTGGTTACTACCATATCGTGTGGTCCTTCTAGATAATGTGTGGTACAGTGGTGTATACCACCATACTGCGGGAACCTGTTCACATTTGAGTGATAGTGTAGTGTACTTCCATACCTCGAGGGTCCTTTATTTGTCTGGCGGTTATGTGGTGGTATCACCATACTGCGGGTCTTCATACAGAGGTGCGATAGAGCGGGGCATTATTTGTATGCCGATTGTGTGGTGGTATCGCCATACCACATATGTCTTCAAGCTGGGATGTAGTAGTGTGATGTATATTGCCATACCATGAGGGCTTCACACCTGTCAAGCGGTAGCACGGTTTACCGCCATACCTCGGGGGTCTTTTGGATGACTAGCGGTGGTGCAGTGGAAGGACCACAAGGTACAACTGACTATTTGGTGCAATTTTCAAAGCGATGGATGAATGATGTGTCGACATGTAGAATGATTTGATTTGTTGATTTTACATTGTTGTTTTAAATCAACAACCATTGGCTGAAAGATTTATTCTTTGATAGAAATATATTTGCATTAAATGCATATGTTGACTCAAGGGTTGATAGAGTGCAAATATGATAATATTCTCTATAACCAATTTAATGTTGGGCAGCCTAATGTGTGCTACAAGACGGTGATCTAAGATGAAGGAAGATTGTTGGTGGGGTAATTAAAATACTATAATGGTTGTTGGTTGGTAGAGAAGATTGTTCAAGAAGTATGCACAAAGCATTGTAACTATGAACACTAAGTCACCAGAACTGAGAAGAATGTGAGCCTAAGAGGCTGTGAGGCTGTGTTGGCCAAGAGGTTGGTTGAATGAGTCGACAAGAAATGAATCTGCATTATATGTTGTGTGAGAACATTGGAACAATGTGAGGATTTTGATCTATGTTGTTTCATGTATTCCTCAGATGGACAAGATGTAAACTCATGAAGAGCATAGCTCTGAGATTGTATTGTAACTATTCTTGTTGTTGATTAAGACAATTGAGCTAAGTGTTTTGGAGGGTGAGGTTTTTTACTTGAAAGGGTTTTCTCCATGTAAATTTGTGTGTTCATTTGTTTTTCTTCCATGTTGTTTGATTCTATAATTTCAATCTGTGCATAAGTGTTGAATCTGGTTTAGTCTACATGTGCTTTTCTCAAAAGGGTTAATGAGGGAAATCAACTGTGCTTGTTTCTGCTTTATGGCATAGTAGTACATGTCTTTGAGGCAATTTGAAGGAATTAATTTTACCAAAGGCACTGCTATTTTTAGATTTTTCATTCTAAGATGACCCATTTCTCTTGAACAGATATTACTTATATTGTGAGATAATCATCACTGTAGTTTTTCCCTGCTTGGGTTTTCCACATAAATCTAGTGTTATCTTGTGTATAATGTTAAGTTATAGTTTTTGTTGTTTGATTTTCATGCTAATCCATCATAACATATTTAAAGGTTTAATGAATTTGGATATAAATGTTAATGA
This sequence comes from Sequoiadendron giganteum, assembly GCA_007115665.2. Classification (NCBI taxonomy): domain Eukaryota; kingdom Viridiplantae; phylum Streptophyta; class Pinopsida; order Cupressales; family Cupressaceae; genus Sequoiadendron; species Sequoiadendron giganteum. The sequence goes on along the minus strand of CM021103.1, from coordinate 340,775,722 downwards.
GGGTTTTGAAGTTTTAAGGCACAAATGATTCACCCCCCTCGGTTGTCTTGTGCATACAATAATTGGTATCAGAGAAAGGTTCCTTGGAAGAAATCTTAACCACTTAAGGTAGATCTGGGATGGTGCACAAGAAGGAGGTCCCTAAATTTGATGGAATGGACTATGCAATCTAGAAAACAAGGATGGAAGGCTTTTTTGTGTTGGATGTTGTGGTTGCAATGTTGATATGTGGTTGTCATTGATGTCAACACTATTAGCATTGGTGATTCTAAAGCTTGTATATGTCGAGGAGATTGATAAAATTGTAACAAATATATTGCAGGAAGCTAATGAAGCTAAGAAGGTTAGAGTAATGGAATTTTTTTTTTGTTGTTGATTAGGTGGCGTGCATAAAAGGGTTTTTTTCTAAGTCTATCTAGTATGTGGTCCTAAATTTTTAGTGGTACACATCAAGATTTGAAAAAGTTATGAAGATTGATGTTCCTATAGTTATTCTATTACTGTAGCAGTTTTTCTTGGAAGAAGAGGATGAAATTTTGGAAATTTCAGTTGTTGTGCATGTTCTTATGACATTCATAAATGAGTCTAGATCGTGCTCTATTAGTTCTATACATCCGCATTGATCAGAGTGTTCGTGATCAGAGATTCTTTCGATGTGTGCTCGACTTTTCATGTTCTTGGATGACATGATGGTGGTAGCATGTTGTGGATCCATGAGGATTAGTCTTTTATTGATTGGTGTTTTTGAAGGTGTTTATTTGGGTCCTCACTATGTTGTGACCGACTTGTGTTGGTGCACATTAAGATTTATTTATGTATTGAGGCCAATAGTTGTAATTTATTCTTTACTTGTGGCTAACACAGTAGTTGATGTAAATACGTGTAGCAGATATATAAGAGCAGTTGTTTTCCTCATATTCAGGTATGCTTGGTGTGTGTATGTGAAGTACATGTGTGAATAAAGATTAAATCATTCAGGAGCAGAATAGAGTGTGAAAGAGATTGATCAAAGTGTGGAAGAGTGTGTAGAAGTTTTTTTGTGCCTAACTAGAACTATCATCAAGCTTTTGTAGAAGCTAATTTCTCAGTTCAACCTCATCAGATGGATTTAATCTGATTATTGTATGCAAGACAGTGAGTCTTCCTCTGAGCAATGGGCTCTAAGCAGTGTGCTTGAATGCAAGTCCATTCCTTATTCATTATTCATTATACTTTTAACAAGGTATAATCTTATGGACTAAGATCCATCATGGTTTTTCCCCTAATAGGGTTTCCACATATAAAATCTTGGTGTTCATGTGTCTTTGATGTGTTACTGATTTATGCTTGCACTATTAATTATCAGATCTGAGACTAAAGGTTGATTAATGTTGAATAAGTTTGATTTTGGTAACAAATGATTCACCCCCCTCTTAGTTGTCTATCCTTGTTTTTCCAACAATTGGTATCATAGCATCAACAAGTTCCTTTGAAGAAGCCTAATAGCTTGAGGTGATCCAAGATGGCATCATACAAGAAGGGCAGTCTTAGATTTGATGGTACAAACTACTCTTTATGGAAATTCAGAATGGAGTGTCATTTGAAGTGCATTGGTGAACCTTTCTGGAAGATCACACAAAGTGTATATACTATTCCTCAGAATGGTCCCTCCCCTAAAGATGAGATCAAGCATGCATAATTTAATACTAGGGCTATTGAAGCATTGCTGAGTGCTCTAACATATTCAAAAATGACAAATGTTATAGGTCTGAAGACTGCACATCAGATCTGGAAAAAGTAGGAAACATTGTATGAAGGAGATGCACTAGTGAAAGTTTCTAAGCGAACAATTTTAAAAGGCAAGTGGGAAGACATGAAGATGAGTGAAGATGAGAATATCCTCTCTTTCTCTCAAAACATAAATGAAGTGGTGATGAGTATTAGATGTGTCAATGGAGTCTTGGATGAAGAATAGATTGTGGCTAAAATACTTAGATATGTTCCCCCTTCCTAAAAACAATAGCTCATGATATTGATTAACTCAGGATAGTGACAAATGTGACAAGAGACATGTTGATTGGAAAACTTGTTGCCTTTGAGTTAAGTGAATTGGGTGAATCTACTCCTAAGATCGAATCTGCATTCAAGGATACTATATTCGGGAAAAGAAAGCAAAGATATGATCTAAGAGAGAGTTCCAAAAGGACATTCAAGTATGAAGATGAGATGAAACAAATTAAATATGAAGCATTGATTGTGAAAAGAGAAGCCAAAGGTCATGGTAAGTACAAAGGAAATTTACCTATCAAATGTTTTTCTTGCAGTAAGATAGGTCATTTTTCATCAAGATGTCATGAAAGTGTTTCTATGTACAAACCTGAAAAGACTAGATTTCAAAATAAATTATATTATGTTGAATAAAGTGTTACTAATGATGAATCTGATAAAGAAACTAGAAACGAGGATGAATGGGTATTCATTGCTATCAAGGAAAATGGTCGGGTGTCCACTGAATCTAATAGTAATGTGAATGTTGAGAAAGATCTTGCAACAAAAAATAAAGGAAAGGATGAGTGGGTAATTGACAACAGATGCTCACATCACATGACTGGTGATAAAATAAAGCTTGTAAGCTTGGAAAACTATGATGGTGGTGTTGTAATATTTGGAGACAACACTTTTGGTGTGATTCATGGTAGAGGCACTATTTCTTTTAGTGGTAAGAACAATATTGATGATTTTCTTTATGTAGAAGGCTTAAAGCATAACTTGTTGAGTGTTGGACAGATGGTAGACAAGGGTTACAATCTTTAATTCAAGGACGGTAAGTGTAGAATAAGGGGAAGTTTTGGAAATATGATTACTTTAGGCACAAAGACAAAAGGTAATATTTTTCACTTGAGTGTTTCTAGTGAAAGTTGTTTAATTGCTCAAATTGATGTAAGTTGGTTATGGAATAGGAGGTTGTGTCATGTGAAATTTGATAACATTTTCAATATAAGCTCTACTCAAATAGTCAGAGATCTTCCTAAGTTAGTGAAGCCTACTAACACTATGTGCAAGGAATGTTAGATGGGAAAGAAGACTAGAAATTATTTCAGGAGTAAACAGTATAACTCTAATGGAGTACTGGACTTGATACATACTGACTTATGTGGTCCATCCAGAATTAGAAGTCTTCAAGGTGAAATGTATTTTATGTTGATTATTGATGATTACTCTAGAATGATATGGGTTGCTTTCTTAAGAGAAAAACATGAAGCATTAGAAAAGTTCAAAAACTTCAAAGCTATGGCAAAAAATGAGATAGGTCAAAAGATCAAATTCCTAAGGTTAGACATAGGTGGTGAATTCACTTCCCAAGAATTCAATTCATTCTATGAAGAGCATGGAATCCAAAGACAACTATCTACTCCTCAGACCCCTCAACAGAATGGAGTTTTTGAAAGAAATAACATAACCATTCTTGACATTGCTAGAACCATGATGTTGGAAGAAAATGTTCCTCATTTCTACTAGAGAGAATTTGTAAGTACTGTTGTGTATACCATTAACTGGGTGAATGTCAACAGTAATTCTGGTAAGACCCCTTTTGAGCTATGGTTTGGTTATAAGCCTACAGTCAAATATTTCAAAAAAATTGGAAGCAAATGCTACATCAAGAGAGATGATGATATAGGAAAGTTTGATGCTAGAAGTGATGGAGAAATCTTTTTAGGTTACTCTACTAAGAGAAAAGCTTATTGGTGCTTTAATAAAAGGTTGAAGAAAATGGTTGAAAGTGAAAATGTCAAAGTTGATGAAGATATTGATAGACCATCCAGATGTAGTGGATATGATTCAAATGATCAACATGATAGTACTAACAATGGAAATAATGTTTAGACACATAATCAACTTTATATTTTTCTGGTGAACCAAGGGAATCAAGAAGCAGAAACTAGTAGAAGTGCAAAAGAAAGAACACAAGAACAAGAAGTCAAAGAAAATCCTAAAACTCCCAAGTATGTAAGGCTAAATCATTCTAGCAGTCAGATCATAGGAGATAAGAGCAAAGGTGTGCAAACTAGAAGAATAATTTCAGAAGAATATTGTCTAATTTCTGAAACTAAACCTAGCAATATTAATGAAGCATGCAAAGATGATTATTGGATGGAAGCCATGAAAGAAGAACTAATGCAGATAGAGAAAAATGATACATGGGATCTTGTTCATAGACCTCAGAACAAAAATATGATTGGAACCAAATGGGTATTTCAGAATAAGCTGAATGAACAAGGTGAAGTGGTCAGAAACAAAGCAAGATTGGTTTGCAAAGGGTACTCACAGATGGAAGGTATTGATTTTGAAGAAACTTTTTCCCCTGTTTATAGAATTGAAGTTGTAAGATTATTTATTGCTTATGCTACTTTCAAGAATTACAAAGTCTATCAGATGGATGTAAAAGCAACATTTCTAAATGGTGAGCTAGAAGAAGAAGTCTATGTTGAGAAACCAGATGGATTTCAACTAACCAACAAAGAAAATATGGTATGCCAATTGAAGAAAGATCTATATGGACTTAAGAAAGCTCCTAGAGCTTGGTATGCTAGATTGGATAAATACTTGTTGAAACTTTGATTCAATAAAGGTACTGCTAACATCAATTTGTATTTCAAGCTAGATCAAAATAAAGAATTGATCATTGAAGTTTTTGTTGATGACATTATTTTTGAAGGTGATGATGATTTGTGTATGAAGTTTGCTGATAAAATGAAAAGTGAGTTTGAAATATAAATGATAGGAGAGATGAAATTCTTTTTAGGACTATAAATCACTTAGTTAGATGATGGAATTTTCGTATCTCAGTCTAAATATGTAAAAGAGTTACTAAAAAAGTTTGGCATGGAAGACTCAAAGCCAATTGGTACACCTATGGTAACTGGATGCAAACTTACATAGAATGATGATTCTCCTAAAGAAAATCAAACAAGATACAAGTTAATGATTGGAAGATTACTCTATTTGACTTAGACCAGACCATATATAATGAATGTTGTATGCATGGTTGCTAGATATCAAGTTGATCCTAAAGAGTCTCATGTGACTGTTGTGAAAATAATCTTTGGATACCTAAAAGGGATAGTTGATCTTGGTCTTTGGTATCCTAGGGATGATGATCTTATCCTGAATGCTTTCATTGATGTTGATTGGGTAGGAGATGTGGATGACAGGAAGAGTACCAGTGGTGATTCATTCTTCTTAGAGAAGAAGTTGGTATATTGGCTAAGAAAAAAAGCAGAATTTCATCTCATTATCTACTACTAAGGCTGAATATATTGTTGCTACAAATAGTTGTACTCAAGTATTGTGGATGAAGCAAATTTTGAGAGATGTCAGAATTGAGTATGAAAAACCCATTGTCATATTTTGTGATAATTCAAGTGCCATAAACATTTCTAAGAATCCAGTGTTGCATTCAAAGACAAAGCATATATCCATCAAATATCACTTCTTGAGAGATAAAGTAAGTGACAAAGAAGTTAGACTAGAGTATATACCTACCGAGGAGAAAATTGCAAACATCTTTACTAAGCCATTGCCTAATGATACTTTTGAGTACCTTAGAGGAAAGTTAGGGGTGATTTCCCCTACTAATCTGAACTAAGATGCAAGTCTTTGCATCAGTCCGTGAACTCATAGCCATATCTTATTCCAGATTAATGTTGTGGTGGTTGTTACTCAGGGGGAGTAGTCAAATGATTCAAATATGAGTATCAGAGCATGTGTACCTTTGACATTGATGTCAAAGGGGGAGAAGAGAAATGTGAAAAACATGGGAAAAGAATAAAGTGGAAGGAGAAAATAGGAAAAGAGTGCACAATCTAAGGGGGAGATTGTTGGAGAAGAGCTAGTTGGGTTGATGGTATTTTCACATCATGTGTTGCCATCAATGCCAAAGGGGATATTTTTGGATGTTGTGGTTGCATTTTTTATATGTGGTTTTCATTGATGTCAACGCTATTAGCATTGGTGATTATGAAGGGTGTATATGTCAAGGAGATTGAGAAAATTGTAATAAATATATTGCAGGCAACCAGTGAAGCTAAGAAGGTCGGAGTGATGGAAAGTTGTGTTCATTGATGATCAAGTGGCACCAATTAAAGGGTTTGTTGCTGAGTGTATCTAGTATGTTTTTTGAAAGTTTCAGTGGTACGCATCAAGATTTGAGAAAGTTATGAAGAACTACATTCCTATAATTATTTTGTTATTGTAGTAGGTGTTCTTGGAAGAAGAGGATGGGATTTTGGAAATTTCAGTTATTGTACATGTTACTATGACATTCATAAATGATTCTAGATCATTCTCTATCATTTCTATACGTTTGCATTGATCAGAGAGTTTGTGATCGAAGATTCTTCCAATGTGTGCTCGAGTTTTCATGTTCTTGGCCGACATGATGGTAGTAGAATGTTGCGGATCCATGAGGATTAATATTTTATTGATTAGTGTGTTTGAAGGTATTTATTTGTGTCTTTACTATGTTGTGACCAACTTGTGTTGGTGCGCATTAAAATTTATTTATGTATTGAGTCCAATAGTTGTAATTTATTCTTTACTTGTGGCCAATAAAGTAGTTGATGTAAATCCATGTAGTGGATATATAAGAGCAGTTGTTTTCCTCATTTTGAGGTATGCGCGGTGTGTGTATGTGAAGTACATGTGAAAATAAAGATCAAATAATTCAAGAGCATAGCATAGTGTGAAAGAGATTGATCAAAGTGTGGAAGAGTGTGTAGAATTTTTTTTGTGCCTAACTGGAATTGTCATCAGGCTTTTGTAGAAGCTAATTTCTCAGTTCAACCTCATCAGATGGATTTAATCTGATTATTGTATGTAAGGCAGTGAACCTTCCTCTGAGAAGTGAGCTCTAGGAAGTGTTCCTGAATGCAAGTGCATTCCTTATTCATTCTTCATTATACTTTTAATAGGGTATAATCTTGTGGACTAACATCCACCATGGTTTTTCCCCTAACAGGGTTTCCACGTATAAAATCTTGGTGTTCATATGTCTCTGATGTGTTACCGATTTATGCTTTTACTGTTAATTATCAGATCTGAGACTAAAGGTTGATTAATGTTGAATAAGTTTGATTTTGGTAACAACTAATTCACCTCCCTCTCAGTTGCCTATCCTTGTTTTGCCAACATTTTAGAGAATTCGGGATATTATGTCTAAAAAATTGTTACGGATGGATACATCATGCCTACAAATGGTTTGATTACTAAAGATAAACACAAGGCTTATTAAATAAATAATAAAGCAAGGTATGCTCTCTTGATTAGTCTTTCAAATTTTGAATATTGAAATTTATGAATCTAAAAACTGGTAAAGCAATTTAGGAAAACTTGGAAAGCATTTATGAAGGAGATGATATGGTCAAACAAGTAAAGATGCAGAATTTGAAAACAACATTTAAGAACTTGCAGATGTTTGAAGATGAAAACATTACAAGATACATGAAAAGGGTAGGTGAACTGGTCAGCTCCATCAGAGGTCTTGGTGGAAAAGTCAAAGAATCAAAAGTGGTAAAGAAAATTCTTAGAACCCTTCCTAAAGCTTACAATCATAAAGCTTCTGCTATTGAGGAATCTCAAAATCTAGATCATTATACCAAATATCAATTGTATGGATTATCTGCATTTGAAATAAGAGAATTTGGTACAAATAATGGTGCAAAAGTTGAGACTACTTTTAAGGCTGCTAAATAATATTGAAGAATAAGATTAGGATGATATTGATGATGTGGAAGCTAAATTTGTGAGAAGAATGAAAAAGGTACTAGTAAGTACAAAGGTAAGTTTCCTTTCAAATGTTTCAATTGTGGAAAGATAGGTCACTATTCTTCAAGGTGTCCAAACAAATTTTTGAATGACAAGAACAAGGAGAACACATGTAAAATGATTAAGAAAATTTATTATGTTAGAGAGGATACAAGTATTTTTTATGATAAATTTGATTATGGAGACGATAATGATCATGATGAATTCCTGTTCATGGCATTAAAAGATGAATTTGTTTATGCTAACTCTAAAAGATGTGTGATGGAATTCCCTTCAAAGAGAAAGGAAAATTTTGAAGGTACATTGATATCTACTTTTCATGCTAGACATGATAAGAATTATTAGATCATTAATAGTGGTTTCTCTAACCATATGACTGAAGACAAGAGTAAATTTGTTAAACTTGAAAAGTATGATGGAGGACTTGTTAGATTTGGTGATGATTTGGGTGATAAGTGTGACTATAATCATAACATGACCTAAATCTACTAGATCCATACAAAATTAAGCTAGATTAAGTCAATTAAGCTATAATATCAATGAAATTCTTGAAAACAAGAGGAAGCTATTAAACACAAACAACAAGAAATAAATAATGAAGACCTATTCTAATGACCCAAACTTCATTCCATTGGAGGAGTGATGTTGCATATGATGTGGAATGCAACACTTTCCCAATCCTTTGTATAAGCCTTCAAATAGATTTATATTGACAAAAGTTGATAAAATTGATGAAATGTGAGCTAAACATGAATGCAAAGCTAGATTAACATGGATATTGAATTCTAAAATCCAAAATGGTGATGCTAAATGCTAATGGAGATGGATACAAACTAAGCTAGGTGGAAACAATGCTCAAAGATGGTAGCCATTAATGGAAACTAAGTTAAAATGGATGCATAAACTAATTAAGATGATGCTAAAATGCTCAAGATGATTTCTCTAAATTTAACTATAGTAACTTTTCTCTAAAAAGTGGATCCCTAATTCATAGAAGTGGGGTATATTTATAGGTAAAATTGTCAAACCAATGGTTAGAATTGATTATCTTAATCAAGGGATAAAATCAATGAGAGGATTAGGCATGGATTGAGGATTCCAATATATGGTCAAGGTTAAAATTTGGCAAGGATCAAAAAATTTAATCAATTGTCCTAATTTTCTCTCAACAAACAAACTTCCTAAGAATTAGGAAAGGGATAAAAGATATTTCATATTTGATGAGTGCACAAGATTGAATATTCCCTTTTGGAGGAATGTGCAAAGGAAGAATATTCCATAGCAATATTCCCTTGCAAGTGGGAGGGTGAGGATAATTAGGAATTTGATAATTAAAAGAAATTTTTAATTGTGCAAATTAGAGAAATTTAGGATTATCATTAAATAATTTATTTATTTAATGAAAATGGGTTAAGAGACATTTAATTCAATAATTTATATTATTCAATTAAATGAGAGGATATAAGGGGGTTTAATTCAAATATTTTTCATTATCTAAGTAAACAAGATGAAATAACCTAATGAAATTAATTATTAGATCAATAGATAAGAATGATGCATTTAATTAAGTAACTAGGGTTATTCAATTAAATAGTCAAAAAGGAGGTGAATTTCAAGACAAAATTGTGTTAGTAATCAGATTCAAGTGTGCAATATCAATCAAGACAATTTTAAGTGTCTACACTAAGATATGTGGAATAGGTTCAATCAATTTTGATGGAAAGTATAATACTGATAATGTTTACTATATTAAGGGTTTAAGGCATAGCCTCTTGAGTGTTGGAAAAATGTGTAGCAAAGGATACAAACTTATGTTTCAGGATGATGGATGTGAGATCAGAAAAGGGTTGAAAACCACGATTTCTATTGGAAAAATGATAAATGAAAAATGTTCATCAACTCAAGGGTGTTGATGGTCACTTCTTTATGACTCAAATTAATGAAATTTGGCTATGGAATAGGAGGATGTGTCACATTAATTTTGAGAATTTAGTAAGAATTAGTCCAGTTTAAGTAGTGAGAGATATGCCAAAGATTAAAAAGCCTATTAATATTGTCTGCAAGGATTGTCATATTGGAAAACAAATAAGAAGTTTGGAAGGAAAAGAACAATCTTCTATCGGATTTTTGGAATTGGTTCATACAAATATTTGTGGTCTTACAAGGATAAGAATTCTTCAAGGTGATATGAATTTCATACTTATTGATGATTATTCTAGAATGACATGGGTTACTTTTCTTAAAGAAAAATATGAATCCTTAAATAGGTTCAAAAAATTTAAAGTTATGGTTGAGAATGAGATGGATATGAAAATAAAATATTTGAGGTCTGACAGAGGTGGAGAGTTAACCCCCAATGAATTTAACATGTTTTGTGAGAATCATGGTATAAAGAGGCACTAGTCTACCCCTAGGACTCCTCAGCAAAATGAAGTTGTTGAAAGGAAAAACAATATTGTTCAAGAAGTTCCAAGGACTATGATGAAAGAATCTAACCTACTATAATTCTACTAGAGAGAAGCAACTCATACTATTGTTTACATACTTAAAAGGGTTCAAGAAAAAGGAAATAGGACAAAGACTCTATGTGATTTGTGGTATGGAAGGATCCCTACTATCAAGTACTTCAAAGTTTTAAGAAGAAAGTGGTATATCATAAGAGATGAAGAAAACTTGGGAAAGTTTGATTCAAGGTCTAATGAAGGAATCTTCCTTGGATATTCTACTAAAAGTAAAGCTTACTGGTGCTACAACAAAAAAATAAGAAAGATTGTTGAGAGTGCAAGTGGGTTTATGAATATTTTTAGAACTCAATGGTGATAGATGGATATGAATCAAGTGAGCCTATTTGCAAAGAAAAATAAAAGGATAAGGAAAAGGAAGTATAGTTTGAAGAAGAATAAGAAGCTCCGAAAAAGACCCCTATAACCCCTAAGTATGTGCACAGAAATCATTCTGAAGAACAGATCATTGGAGAAAAAAGAAAAGGTGTTGACAAGAAGAAAAGTTGTTGAAGAAGAGGTAAATTTGTGTTTAGTTTTTGAAGTTTAACCTAAAATAGTGATTGAAGCATGCAAATATGAAAATTGGAAAAAGGATATGGAAAAATAATTAATATAGATTGAGAAAAATCAGATGGGGACTTTTCCAAATACTTGCAAACAAAAACATAATTGGAACAAAATGGGTATTCAAAAAAAATTGAATGAGAATGGTGAAGTGGTAAGAAACAAGGAAATACTTTTGTGTAAGGGATACTCACAAGTTGAAGACATATTTTGAGGAGAAATTTTCTCCAGTGGTAAGAATGGAAACTATCAGGATGTTATTATCTTTTGTAGCACACAAGGATTTCAAATTTTATCAAATGGATGTGAAGTCTACTTTCTTGAATGGAGAATTGGAATAAGTATACATGGAACAACTAGAAGAATTTTAGTTATCAGATAAACCTAACATGGTCTACAGATTGAAGAAGGCATTATATGGATTTGATTGGTTGAAAAATGGATGGTCTATGATTTAGGATATAAAACATCACTTTTCCCCAACTAATATTCAAGGATGCCCTAGATATCTCAATCTAAGATATGTAAATGGGAAAGAGATCTACTAACATACTATCCTAGGGTATGTTTAGAGATTAATGAGGAGTGCACCTCCAAGCTAGGGCTTGGAAAAATGTATGAAATGCAATATCTAATGATTGAACTCAATGATGCAAGAAGCTTCACTAAATGCACTATAAATGCATGTAAAACAGAAAAGAAAGTTGCAAGATGAAATGTGTGCACCTAGAAATCTGAAGATGCCTGGATGGAGGTTTGAATTACTAAAAATAGTGACTTTAATGTTGACTAGGACTCATATGCTAGGCTGGGTGAATCAATCCTAGATCAATATTTCTATGTAGGAGCTGGTTTTTGGAAAAAGGGTATTTGAAACTGCAAAAATCTAAAAATTGACCTAAATTGGGACTCATATGCTAGAACTAGCGTATGAGTCTAATTAGGGTTTTCTAGAAATTCAAAGTCTAAATCTGGTCTTCAATGTGTGCTCTTTTTGTTCCACTTTGTTTTTGGATCTAAAACCTTGATTTTGGATCTGTAGATGACCTTTTAGTGAATATTACAACCTTGCAAATGAGGAGACAATTCCAACAACTTTCTCCAAGCTTGTAACCTAATCTTCAATGATAGTTCATGCTCCAAGACACCTAGATCTGCAATCACACATGTAAAGAGGAGAAAAACTTGTTGATTGTTAGTGAATATGGGTTTGCCTTGGTCAAACCCCTTTTAGGTAATTAAACCAAATGATGAGATAATGAAATAAGGACATGAAACATGAAACAAAGAACATAAATCATGAACAATAATACCTTGAATAATTTCTTGTAAATCTAAACTTCAACTTGAAGTGGCCATAAAGGATGTAGATCTTGATCTTGACAATAGGTGTAGAAAAATGCTTGATCTTGGATCTTCAATGCTACATCACAACACTAGATCAACAAAATTCTTGATGCTTGATAACCTTGACATGATGATGGACCTTGAATTTTTTCAGCAATTGATGAATAATTCTCCTCTTGAATACCTTAGAAATGATCTTGAATGCTCTCTTGATGATCTTGCAAAGTCTTGGAATGCCTAGCTCTAGAGTGCTTGACTTGATATCATGAATGGCTAATGAAATAATTATTTGAGACCTTGTTTATTTGGAAATCTATCTAATATCCCATTAATTGGATCCCACGGGCTGACATTCATGAAATTTGAACTTACAACCCAATTTTCTTGCTCAAAACCTTAAAAATGGGCCAAATGAGATTCATACACCATCTTTGGCATATGGGTCCTACCTGGATGGGACTCATATGCCCAAGGTGGTGTATGGGTCCCACAAGGCCTATTTGAAGAGATAGAATGTCAAGGAGTGAAGAAATTAAGTTTATATTAGGTCTATGTCAATATTTTGGTTAAAATATGCCTTGGGATACACAATACAGAGTCTTAGGGGCCTATTAATAATGATATGAAGGTTATAAATGTAATATCTCCCAAAATCCAATGTGAAAGTGTAAATAAATACACTATACAATACTAAATTAAGGAAAAATTGGGTCTATTTAGCTTAGAAGGGCCCAAAATCCTATGTGAAAGTGTGCAACACATTACAACACTAGATTAGGTCTATTTAGTTTACAAGGCTCCTAAATTTAATGTGAAGGTGTGAATAAATACACTTTGCAAAATTAAATTAGGGCAGAGTTAGGTTTATTTAGCTTAAACAAGGCCAAAACCTAATGTGGACATGTAAGCATCATCACAACACTAGATCAAGGTGACATTAAGTCCAATTTATAATTAATTATTCCCAAATTAAGTGGGAAAATGTACACAATGAAAATTTTCAACTCTATATTTAGCCCCCACTTCAGTGAGAGGATGAACTTGCTTCAAACTCACTAAAGTAGACATTCAAGAGGGGTCCAATTGTACCAATTCAGATGGTATAGGATAATAAAGATTGAGGAGGTGGTAAAGCCACTAGGATCCAAGATCCTACATCAATCTGACATAAGCACAAAAATTACACTCACAAAGGTGTATAATATGCAACATCAAGATATGCAAACATGCAATGTCAATAACTAAAAGAAAGAAAAACAAAAACCAGAAAAAATAAAAAATGAGGTGGAGCAAGCTTCGACCATTTGTCCAACACTATGTGGATCAGATCTAAGATGTTTGTTCTAAAATACATGCTCACTCTAAGGTAACATAACTTTAGGTTGTCCATTGGGTGAGTATCCAAAAGGGTGGCTTAATGAGAAAGTAATGACTCTATGTCGACTTCTCACCATATAATGAGAATATCATGCCCGCATTTAGGCTTCTCATCATATGTTAACCATACCAAAGCTATACCTCCTGATAACTTTTATAAAGAACTAAATAACTATCTTCAAGCTTCATGAGACAAGCAAAACTTTGTATTCTTGGAACTCATGATCAAACTGATGTTGTAAATGAAAAATAGTGTAAGGAATGTTCAAAGGGATTTTTCTTAGTTCGTGTAAGGTCTCTTTTTTATAGGGAAAATTGTGCCAAATGTCTCCAAGAGAGGAAAAGTCAAAGAAATATCGTGCTCTTGGATTAAATCAATCCCAATGCTACCACCAAGAAAAGGACTCAACGTAAGAAGAAAGAAAACACACAATGAAATATGAGTTTTTATGTATGCCCCCACTTTAAAGAAGTTGCTAACATCATTACAATGAGTAATTTCTTTAAAGTAGAAGAAGACATGAGAGCTTACTCAAAAATCCCGATTCCAAGTCATATATTTCCAAATGAAGCTACGTCATGAATAATTATGTCACATGCGAGCCAACTTAAGGCATGCCATCCACATCCCAAGCTTGATCTTATATACACATGAAAGGTGATCAACTAGCCAAAAGAGACAACGACAAGTGGCATACGAGGATAAAGCTACCTAACCTCTTTCCCCCACTTAGTGTAGTACAAGGGTGAATTGAATATGATGAAAACAAGTATCAATTAGAGGAACTAGGTGCTTTGAAACAAGGAAGAACACCATAATCCTTAAGATCTTGAATTCAATTACTTAGAGCCTTACATTCATTAGTAGCATGACCATGAACTCTATGATATGCAAAAAATAAAATCTTGTAGTAAAGTTTCTTATGTGTTCTTAGAGGAAGGGATATCAAATGATCTTGGAGGAGTCTCGACAAGATACCCTCTTGATCAATAGTATAAGATGTTCCTTTATTTTGTGACAAAGATGTCTCTTTCTTAGTACAAGATGTCATACTTACACAAGACTCTCCCTTTTAGGAGGGTGTAAAATCTAATGAATTCAAATTATTAGTGTTTTTTGTGATGAAATTGATATTAAGTGAATATTTGTTTGTTTCTTTCAAAGGATAACAATCAGGACCACTAGTGTCTATCAATTCAGGATGCACTATTATTAAATTCGGCTTAGAAGAATCTTTTGTTGGAGTGTTGATATTGAGCGAAGGCTTGTTTGATGGTTTGATTTCTATCACAGGACGTAACCAATACCATGGGTTGTTTCTTGTGTGTTAGGCTCTATAGGGACACATATACCTTGTTCTTGAGCACCACATCATTTTCCACTATATCCCAATTGTTTCATAAGTTCATAACCTCTTCAGTAAAGCTTTTTCATTTCTTTAGGATTTGGAGGTTGTTGATAGTTAGTTTCATCAATTTTTTTTAAGTATGTTTTATTTTCTTCTAAAGTCATTGAGGTGGATGCTTTCGAAGGGTCTTCCAAATTTTGTGTTGACATTATCACTTTTTATTTTCCCTCTTCAGACTCTTTATTTATGATCTTTCATTCTCCCATGAATTTTGATTCAAAGTCCAATGATCCCAAATCATCTAGTGATATCATTGAGAAGGGTTTAGGACATCCATCTTTTTTTTTTTCTTGCATGGCTTCTACTTGTGTAGTTGGTGTTAATGTTTTCAAATTATTTTCCTTGCCTTTCTCGATTTTCAAACAACTATTTGGTTCAGGGTCAGCTTCAAGTGTGTACACTTTGTTTTTGTAAATATACTTCATTTTGCGATGAAGAGTGGAAGGAACTCCATTCATTGCATGAATCCATGGTCTTCCTAAAAGGAAATTATATGAAGTATCATGAGGCATAACATGGATTGATGTTTCTAATGTGGCCTTTCTAGCTATAATAGGCAAAGTGATCACACCGAGTGGTTGTTTCCCCATGTTATCAAATCCCAAGTAATAGATAAAGAATCAAGTTGAATTTTTTATTTATCCACACCAAGCCTATCTAAAAGGGTTACACTACACACATTAAGGGTTGAGCCATTGTAAACAAGGATTATATTTATTCCTATTTTTTATATTGATCTATTATTATGAAAGCTTCATTTTGTTTTTGCACACCCAAAGGAGGGATCTCACTTTGGTGGAAAACTATTTCACCATTCATTTATTGAACCCGGGCTATTATGTCATTCAATTGCACACTAGAAGGGGTAGGATCTTGTTATAAATCACTTTGAATTATGATATGGTAGTGAGTGGAGGCTTGAATAATGTCCCATAATGATATCTTACTAGGAGTATTCTTTAGTTGTTCAACATGATTGTAATCCTTTCCACTTTGTGGAGGTAAATGAGGAGGACCTGGTAAGATAGGATTAGGAAATGGGAGGATGTTGAAGGTTTTTGTCTTGGTTGCAGATTTTTCCTAGTATTACATGTATGAGCAATGATATTATTCTTAGGTGGGTAAAGGATAAGTTCAGGTTTGTTTTGAGTTTTTGTTCATTGTGAGGGGAGTAAAGAATTAGAGGATTCTCAGGATGTCCCACAAGATATGTAGAAGGTCCATTAATCGAGGGGGATCTCATGGAAATGTGTTCATTCATAACCTTAATGGTCTTGGTTTGATGTATTTCTAATAAAGGGCGGTCTAGAATCACCTTTTTATCATCACCTAAGGAAGCCACATTACTATTGTTGTCATTTTCTTGCACCATGATATCCTCCCTAGGAGGAGAGTTGTTAGAAGAAATACAAACCAAATTTTCTTGACATTAAACTATTGGTTCTTCCAAAATGACCTCATCACAAGTAGGGGAATGATCAATGGTTGAATTGTCTTGCTCAATAAGGGTTTACCTAGGTGAAGTGGGACAATTAAGATTCTCATGAATTTCATTGATTGTATTTTCTACCATCAAAGTATCTTCTTCACAAATAGGAGACATACTACGGGAAGAACAAATGTGATTGTCATGATTATCCGTAATTTCATTCCTTTTTCCTATAATATCTTCCAAAATAGGATAGGTATGGGAAGAGACATAAATAGGGTTGTCATAGATCTTAAATTTTTTAACATCTAGCACCAACATATCTTCCTCACTTACACTTCCATCCTCCAAACCATTATCACAAGAGGGAAAGATGTTGAGAGATGAATGTAGACTAGTTGAAGTTTTAATGGTCTCTTGCTATGTTTTTTTATCAACATGATTACCTATGGCTATTTCTTTGTGTTCATCAATGTCTTGTCCACTAAGCGAGGTAAGAGGGCAGAAACAACTAGGACTCTCAAAACTCTCATTGATTGGTTCTTCTAACACTAAAATATCTTCTTCACAAATAGGAGAGATGTTAGGAGAAGAATGAATATGATCATTAGGATTGTCCAAGGTTGTATTATCTTTCACTAAAACACTCTCATAAGAAGGAGATATCAAATTTTTCTTAGCATTCCTAGAAAGGTAAGGTACTAACAATGTTTGAACAAAAATGAAAAACACTTCTAACCATTTTATGCAATAGTTCAAGAATGTAAACAATGTGTAGACACTGAAAAATGTCCTAAGTTTGCGAGCAACATTTTTCGTTAGTCGTCATCCTCTAATAATTAAATAATTTTAATTATTTAATTATTCCTAATCAAATTCCTTTTTTAATTAAATATTTAATAAATTCACTTTCTAATCTCTATTATATCCTAATCAGTTAAACTAAATTAATTGCGTCACTAATACCCCTTTCTTCAATAATTTAATAAACCATTATTTATTTAATTATTTATATTTCATCACCTGTCTATAGTCAAATAATAATTATTATTTGGACTTTTATTCTTCTATAATTAAATAATTGATGAAAGTATTTGATTGTGTCATTATTCTCTTTTAAATAATTGATCCAAATCAATTATCCATATTTAATTTCTATCTTCTTCTTTAATTAAATTTATGAATTTAATTAAATCTCCTTTTTCATTTCCTCCAAATAAATTATTTATTTGTCACTTGTCCTTCTCCTCCTTTTTTGAATAAATAATTTAAAATAAATTATTTATCCCTCCATTTTGGTCAAAGATCCCCTGTCATTATTTCATGTCATAGCCTGCATGTCCTGCATGTCTGTCATAGTCGTCGAGCATCATAGTCCTTGATGTCATATATTTTCCATGCATGGCATATTTTGGTTGCATCAATTTTTAACCATAGATCTTGGTATCTTTCTATAAACTCGATCTTGGCCATCCATTTCATAACCTCCCTCTCATGAATCCTCATCTATTAATCTTAGAATCTTTCTAGAAGATCAATCTCATCCGTCCATTCGAATGGTTGTCTATAAAAGCAACCTTTCTCCTCCATTTTTGATTTAACAATCATTTTATCTCCAACTTTCTACTTACAATTTTCAGGTATTTGCACAAGTTAGAGTACAAATTTGAGAAGAAATAGGAGAGACAAGAGAAGTGAAACAACTTCAAAGGGGAGTATTTGATTTGAATGATTTTAGCTTATTATTCTCCATTTGTTTGTATTCTCCTATTTGGATGAGGTTAATAGGTTAGATTTGTATTGGTTGTCACTTTATCTATGCTATTTTATTTTTCCCATCTTACATTGGTGAACCCAACATGAATCTTACAATTTTATAGAAAAATCATTTATTTCTTGTTTATTTTGTTGTTTTGTAGGTTACAACCAAGAAGTTGCATAAATCCCGTCATATTATTTTGAGTACAAAAAATGAGTGCATGAAATCTTCAAAAACTATCATCTGTATTTTTTAGCCCTTGTTTTCATCTTTCCGTAATTTCAAACGGTTTGAAATTTTGATATGTTTTGAGAAAGTTATGACAGTTTTAGTGCTCGCAACTTTTCAAGATTTAGTTGTTAAGATTCAAATTTTCTTTTATTTATTTTGATAAAAAAAATTTGGGTTTTGAAGATCTATGTCTTAGTTTTCTATAGATTTTTATAGTTTACAATTGTGTTTAAGTTATCACTATTTTAGTTTGTTGTTTTTATGCAGGTTTTTTTTGGTTTACTAATTTTTTGTTTACAACATGTGGGTTTGGAGTGGGGCTCCCAAAAAAGAAATGGCTTTTTTTGAAGCAACAAAAAAATTGAGCTCTTAGTTTTTAATTTTCTTTAAGTTTTTTTTCTTAGTTTAGTTTAGTCTCTTCATTTTCTAGTTTAGTTAGCTATTGACTTTTGAGTTTTATTTTGGTTTTAAATCTTTTGTGCTAACTTAGTTTTTGCAGCTTTCTCGTTGGTCCAAGATTATTTAAACTACTAACAAGTGGTTTTGTAGGTTCGAATGTCCAAGGATTATATTTTGAAACTAATTTATTTTTTTAGATTAGATAACACTTTTTTTGGTTCTTTAAAATGAATGATTTTCCTTCTCACATAGATTAAATTAGGGGGTAAATGAATACCATATCTTAGTGTTTGAGGGTGGTAGGTATTATTCTCTCACCTTGTGAAAACTTGGTGATCAGAAATCCATACCCATCCATTTTTGTGTTCACCCATTGTAAGGGCCTTCCTTGGTGGGAAAAACTACTCACCCCAAGGGATGACCCTAAGTGGTAATGAGTTAAAGCCAAGTCCTTCCGAACCACTATTGAAATTTTTGATTGCAAGAAAAGTTTGCAATCAACGAGACATAGTATATGATAGCTATCCCCCAAATATCTTTATGATATATAACCCCTTGTTCTAAGGGTAGGGAGACCTCCTAAGGGAGTTTATCATAGTACCCCCTGAATTAGATGCCCTTACTAGACACCTCTTGTTTGTAGTTTCCAAAAACCTTTTCTATTTGTTGGTACAACAACGGTTGTTGCCAAGGCACCCACATTCATGCAGTTCTTAGTAGAGGTGAAGATCCTATCATGGGAGATTTATGAGGGCTCGAATCTTGTTTGACCTGAGTGCAATGTAAGGGGGAGCCTGTGTGGCCAAGATTTTAAGTCACCCGCTAAGAATAAGTGAAGTTGGTGTAAAATCTATGTGGGGTTCAGTGAATATAGTCCTTGCCAACCTTAGGATTGTAATTGTCTTTTTTTAAAATCAAATATTTTTACATCAAACCAGTCCTCAAACAAAGTGCTTGATACTGTCTGTTGTGTTTTCCAAGATAAATTTCATCAAAATTATTCAAAAATCCACTCAAAACCAATCCAAAACATCAAATTTGCAAAATAACTCTTTGTGAACCACAACTTATTGAAACAAAACCACAAAAGACTGATCACCAAAGTTTCAAAAATCATTTTTCAACTCATCTTGACTATGATCTTGATTTCCAAACCAAAGACTTGCAATTTTTGCCAGCCCATTATAAGCATCCCCATTAGGAAAACATTGCATCATAGGTTGTGTCCCTTCATTTCTTGCATCACACAATTTGGACTTTCACCCTTAGGTTGCATTTAGGCCTTCAAATTTTGAACATAGGGAGAGCTTTGAGCTTTTGGAAATTCTGGGTTACACATTATATTTGTCATTGACCATTATCATTGTCATTGTCTTGTCATTTGTCACTTTATCAAGTTTGATCTTGGTCTTGCGTCCTAGTCTTGTTTGTTCTCTTATGGTCAATGACATTTGGAATTTGTTGCCTTGGGTTCACATTGTCTTGATTTCCACCCTTAGTTTAAAATTCCTTCACATTACTCTCATTTAGACTCATATTTCCTAGATTGCACTTTGCATCCTTATATACTTGAAAATCGCAAAAAAATAGCATAGTTTCATACTCATTTTGCAATGTAACCTTGCATTATCATCCAAAGGTCACAAGTTTTGTATGGTCCTAACTAATTTTTCCTTATCCATCCTAATCCAAATTCATGACCATGTCTTCACTTTACCTTGATCTTCTTCGTAGTCAAGTTGAATACCAATCAATCCTCAATCATCAATACTAACCACTCACATACCCTTCTTACCAAAAATCCATAATCTCCAATACTTCATCCATCTACCCTCACTATCAAGGGTCACTTGACACAATCCATACCATTAATCCCTAACAAATATTCATTAATCATCCTTATCCTAACCTTGACAAGGGAAGCCAACCTTCCACTAGCTCGTTCCAATCCTCCACATTCTATCATAATCCATCATCCACTAGTCCATTCCTATCCTCCACATCTCATCCTAATCCATCATCCACTAACCCATTGCCATCTACTCCATCCCAAACTATAATACCATCCAATAAAAGCACATTAATTAATGCTCTCCAAGGACAACTAGAAAAGGAACTTGTTCAACTCCTAAATGAAAAAAACTCAGGAAATCCAATCACATTGTTGATCCTACAACATCCAACCATTTTTCACCATCATTTCCTCCATTACCTACCAATATCGAAAAATATCTTTCTATTGAAGCTCCATTATTGTCATCTCAAAATCCTAGGAATATCAAAGAAAATCATATCCTTGTCCAAAATAAAATTCCATTGCCTAAACATGAGGATACATGTCAAAAAGAAAGTCCAAAGCATGACATCATAGATTCACCTTCATATCAAGATCAAAGCAATCCATCTCATGACCCCATCCTTAAGTCCATCCAAGAAGTCTTAGATAATCATGGAATCCAAAATACACCTATCCTTGTTCAAGAGTCTATTCACAACCATGTTGTCCAAGATACACCAATTTTTGACCAAGATCCTACCCTTGAACATGAAGTCCAAAATGATCCTCTCATCGACCTTTATGCCATTCATGACCAAACATTTGAAGATGATCCCATCCAAACATAAAACACCTCCATTTCCCAAAATGAGACACTTGCCTTATTTGGACACATAGATAATCAAACAAATAACATGGATCAAGTCAAACAAGAACATAAAAAGGCTACTATGGATCAATAAGACATAGAGAAGCTACCATTGATCAAGTCAAAGAAGAAGATAAAAAATCTACCAAAATATCCTATCAAATAGGATCATCCACCTTTGTCAAAATAGACTTTCTTGCAAATGAGAAAATTCTGAGTAATGATTTCTAGCTAAATAATGATGGGTTCGCATCTTGCTTTCAAAGTAAAAAATACCCCATCGCAAATAGAATATTTTTGAGCATGCAATATCAAGGAAGATGACTAGGCCTACATGAGTGAGGCATTTTCGAACCAATACAATTTTATGAAAATTCTAGACATCAAGGTCTTGGTTGTTCTTTAGTCAAAGAATCAAATGGTGTTAGTGATACCTCCTTGATATTGGGGGAAACTTTATCTGATACAAACATCAAAATGGGGGTCATGCGTAGTCCTTGTCATAAGGTTTATGCCAACACTCATTCCATCCATACCATAAATCGTCATTCCAACATGAATAAATCTTCCATTTGGAACCAACAAAAAGAAAATTATTATAAATACAAAGTTCAAAATCAAATGTCAAATTCCATTGAATAAAAAAAAAATACAAGTGGACAAATGAAGTTAAAATGGATCCCAAAGAAAAAAGGATCACAAGCAAAGAAAATATTCCAAGTCAAAAAGTCAATCAAAATGTGGAGCCACTAGAAAAGAGGAATCCCACATATAGTAAATGTCCACCTCCTTTAAAATGGTCATCAAGAAAGGAATATTAAAATGTTGGTTCCAAATGCTATCCCAATCAAAATTCCAAACTCCATCATCCACCATCCCAAGTTTGGAAAATAAAAACTACTACATCCAAATGTCCAAATAATCCTTCCACATCTAGCATCATCCATCGTAATCTTACATCATGCCTAAAGTATAAAATAAATACCTCACAAATCCATCGCATCTTTGCAGAAAATTTTTATCATAAGGACTCCCATGGTACTCTACCATGATGTGTGTATTCTAATAAGGCCAACACTAGTATCAAAGAGGATCATGATGAAATCAATCAGTTGTATGCAAGTGTTATGATCCTGACAAGACAATTACTCCATAAAGGTCACTATTGGCATATGATGACATTAGTAACTACATCAACACCATCAATGGATTCAACACAATATGTGATCATCTAAAGAATCAAGGCCATCCAGAAAATACAGAAATACAAAAAAATTGAAAAATCAAAAAAATTGTCACCTTGGTGAAAACTTGGCAAATAGGCGTCTCGCGTGACATCAAAAATAAAGGAAAAAAAGAAAAGAAAAAAGTAGTAAAAAAAAAAATCGTCCAATAGTGAAAACCATTTTTATGGTTCTTTGGATAAGTACCATGATGAAAACCTAGTAAATAGGCATCATGTGTAAGAGAAATTATCTATGTGGACCATTACACTTGGGGGAAAGTTGTCTCATCTCCCATGCCTTTCTCATGACATTTCCATCTATCCATCCAATCCATATCATTTCCATCCATTTTACCACCTACTTTCATCTTGATAAGAAATGGGGCACAAACATAAATCATGCTTTGGGAAAACTCTTGACATGTCTATCCTTTGGTCATACACTACCCATTACATACCATGTCATTGCCTTCATAGAATTTATCCAAACCCATATATTAGAGAAAATAAATTATTCCTATGCAAAATAGTCCTTAAAGATCATATCCTAATTCTTTCATCCAAAAATCTTCATGTCTCCTATCCTTTATGAAAATCAATCCATTATCCTTCCATACCTAGTACTGGACTTGGATTTCCCTTGTCACTTATCCAAGTTCCCTCCATAATCCCATATAGTCCTAAGGTTAGTCATTTCAAATGCAACAAGCCTAATCCATACAATCTTTCTATGCACTCTAGCACGTCATCCAAAACATTCATTGGCTTTGTTCTCAGCCTTACTGCAAACCTTGATCCTTTAGTTACACTATCATCCGCAGGATATGTCTTTCCCAATCCTCATGTTGTTTGAGGATGTGTCCTTCCCATATCAAACAACATTGTCATCATCATCATCATCACCTATCAATTGGTTTTCAGCTTGACCAGGGGCAAGATCGTGTTTGTCCTTGGATCCTTATACATGCCTTTTTGGTTGATTGTGGGTATCTTTCACCTGCACTTTCCATGATCCTTATAGCTAGCATCCATAACAAAGTATTATTCATCCATAATAAAGATTTTTCATCCTTTCCATGGCTTGAAAAACCATCAACATTTAAAGTCCTTCACTAATATGATCATCCTTTGCATCCATTGATCCCCTCGCGCATAATAAATTGGTCCTATACTTGACTAGGGGAAATTCCTTGACTTACATCTTCATGGGAAATAAAACATGGTACCAACCCTTTAAAACCTTCAAAATCCATAAAAATTATAAAATGCCCTAAAAAAATCCAAAAAAAAAATCAAAACATTTCAAAATCCAAAAAAATCATAAAATCCTCAAAATCCAAAAACATCAGAAAACTTCAAAAATACCAAAAAAAGAGTCTAAATTTGAGTCTAAGTCTGAGTCAATTTTGTTAGAGTAGTCGAATTACGTTGCCTCTGCATGTTTTCTACGTAAGCAAGGATCATCTTAAATGAGCCCCCGAGGCATTAGGTTAGTCCCTTTAGGTTGTCCAAATAAAATCATGACTCAGTATTTTGTCGAATAAGACAAAGTCAAGTCATGTTGAACTATGAGGTCTTTGTGCACTGCTACATAGGCAAGGCCATTTGTTGATGAGCCCTCGAGGCCCCCTAGGTCAAGTCCTTTAGGGTTCATCGAGTCGGGTCATTTTCTTGGTCTGAAAGCAATCATAATTCAAGCACAAAACAACAAACAAATGAAATCTTTCATCAATCGATTATCTTATCATCCATCAACCTATTCATTTAGCTAGAATGGGGCATTATGTCATTTATCTCATTCAATCTCATCTCTTATCTTTTATCAGGATGTGTCCTTCCTAGGATTAGACTTTCTCAACCTTGTCATTCACCTTAAGTAGGATGTGTCCTTGCAATTAGGTGTCTTGTCAACACTTGTCACTTGGTCAACTCTATCAAATTTTTCCTCTACCTCAAACATGATGTGTCCTTCTGCGGTTGGGTATCGTCACCTTGCTTGGTCATATTCATCAATCGTCATCAAACAAATGATCAATCTTTTTCAACCTATCAATCAAATCACTTTTTCATCTTTTGTCAATTTGTTAATCAATCTTTGTCAATTTATCAATCGAATCAATTTGTCATCTTTGTCAATCAACTTTTTCACACCAATCAATCTTATCAACTTGTTCAATCAATCTTGTCTTCATCAAGATGTGTCCTTCTTGAGGCTAGGCATGGTCAATCAAATCACTTTATCAATCCTTATCAACCTATCAATCAACTCGATCATCTTGGTCAACCTAATGAACCAATCAAACAATCATCATTATCACTGGAAAACACTATCTTGGCAAACACTTTGTTAGTCTGGATTTTCTTATCTTTTTGATTGGTTTTGGGTCATGTTACTAGTCTCCTTGAGGAAGTCCTATCAATGGATTTAGAGGGACAATGATGGATCATGGCCTCTTTTCTTTGTTTGTTGCTTGTGGTTTGTCTTGGAAAAAAAACTAGGACAATTGAGTCCCAGCTAGTATGAGCTGGGGCATTCCTTGTCTTTTTGACTACTTGTCTCTCAGAAATGGTCACCTTGCACACCTTGGTCTATGTCATACCATGGTGTTTGTGGTCCATTTGTGACATTTTTGACGCCCAATGATGATAAATATAAAAATTTATGCATGAAAGTTGGTTCCCTTATCATTTCCTGTTTATCTTCTTTCCCCTTTTCATGCTAACATCCCATCTCCCTTGTCTTTTCCATGCTAACATCCATCTCCTTCATGCTAACATTTCTTCTATCCTTCATCCTCTAGTCTTATCTTCCATTTCGAGAGCACATTCGAGTTCTTTGAACCCGCATGTCCTCTCGAGGGGGCATACCACAACCCTCTTGGTCATCCTTCCCCTTTCTCTTTACACTGGGGCATATTTTAAAATTAAATTTCTTTGACACAACACAATGAATTGCATTATGTCAAAGAGGGGCAAAATGTAGATAGTGAAAAATGTCCTAAGTCTGCGAGCAACATTTTTCCTTAGTCGTCATGCTCTAATAATTAATTAATTTTAATTATTTAATTATTCCTTATCATATTCCTTTATTAATTAAATATTTAATTAATTCTCTTTTTAATCTCTATTCTATCCTGATCAATTAAAATAAATTAATTGCATCACTAATACCCCTTTCTTCAATAATTAAATAAATCATTGTTTATTTAATTATTTATATTTCATCACTTGTCTATAGTTAGATAATAATTATTATTTGACCTTTTATTCTTCTATAATTAAATAATTGACGAAATTATTTAATTATGTGTCATTCTTCTCTTTAAATAATTAATCCAAATCAATTATCCATATTTAATCTTTATCTCCTTTAATTAAATTAATGAATTTAATTAAATCTCCTTTTTCATTTCCTCCAAATAGATAATTTAAAATAAATTATTTATTTGTCACTTGTCCTTATCCTCCTTTTTCAAATAAACAATTTAAAATAAATTATTTATCCCTCCATTTTGATTAAAGATCCCCTGTCATTATTTCATGTCATAACCTGCATGTCATGCATGTTTGTCATAGTCGTCGGGCATCATAGTTGTCGACGTCATATCTTTTCCATGCATGGCATATTTTGGTTGCATCAATTTTCAACCATAGATCTTGGTATCTTTCTAGAAAATTGATCTTGGCCATCCATTTCGTAACCTTCCTCTCATGATCCTCATTCGTTGATCTTATAATCTTTCTAGAAGATCAATCTTGTCCGTCCATTCAAATGGTTGTCTATAAAAGAAACCTTTCTCCTCTATTTTTGATTTAACGGTCATTTTATCTCCAACTTTCTACTTACAATTTGTAAGTATTTGCACAAGTTAGACTACAAATTTGAGGGAAAAGATTGACATAAGAAGAAATAGGAGAGACAAGAGAAGTGAAAAAAATTCAAAGGGGAGTATTTGATTTGAATTCTTTTAGCTTTTTAATCTCCATTTGTTTGTATTCTCTTGTTTGGATGAGGTTAATAGCTTAGATTTGTGTTGGTTGTCACTTAGTCTATGCTATTTTATTTTCCCCATATTACATTTAGAACTTTCATGATATTTCACAAAATATTGGCATAAGAGAAGAATGACATATAATTAAATAGTTTCGTCAATTATTTAATTATAGAAGAATAAAAGGTCAAATAATAATTATTATCTGACTATAGATAGGTGATGAAAGATAAATAAATAAATAAATAATGATTTATTTAATTATTGAAGAAAGGGGGTACTAGTGACACAATTAATTTATTTTAATTGATCGGGATAGAATAGAGATTAGAAAGTGAATTAATTGAATAATTACAAAAAAAAAGAAATTTATAAAGGAATATGATCAGGAATAATTAAATGATTAAAATTATTTAATTATTAGAGGATTACGACTAAGGGAAAATGTTGCTCGCAGACTTAGGATATTTTTCAATGTCTAGATTTTGCCCCTCTTTGACATAATGTAGTTCATCGCGTTGTGTGAAAAAATTTGATTCTGAAATATGCCCCAATGTAAAGAGAAAGGGGAAGGATGACCAGGAGGGTTGTGGTATGCCCTCTCGAGAGGACAAGTGGGTTTTATTTTCCCATCTTACATAATGTATATCCAAATATGAAAAGTACGTTTATCCAATGTATGCAAAACTTTAAGAATGCAAACAAAGTATATCCAAAAATGAAAGCACTTTTATCAAACTTATGCAAATTTTTATGAATGTAAACATTGTATATACAAAAGTGAAAAGTAATTTTATCCATGTATTGTAAAGTTTCAAAAATGTGAACATTTTCAAATCTATTAGTTGTTGTTATTGAAATGATTTCAAAAATGACCACCCTAAATTGATGTTTTTAACCTAGATATGTAAAACAAATCTTCCTAAAACTTTCTAGACTTATACTATATGTTACCAGCAAGCTTAGGATGCATATAATTTATTTTTTTAGTGTTGTAAAAGGTAGTTTAAAATTTGGACTGGGACTAATTCGCTCAGAGGGGTTTATGAGTCCTAGTTAGTGTCTTTTTCATAGTTTTTAGAAAAAAATTAGTGTTTTTTATGTTTTCTGGTTTGGATGATGTCTGAAATAAATGAAAATATAGATTTCAGATGATTTTCAATTATTTGAGATGCAAAATTACAACCTATATGCACTTTCACTAATGCAATAATTAGAAACCCTAGAATGTCAATTAACTAATACAAACCTAAATGCAATGTTAATGTAAGCAAGATCTAGGATGATGATGCACTCCAAATTAGAACTATGGTGTTCTAAATACAATTTCACCAAAATGATTAGTTAAAAAATGGATGGTCTATGATTTAGGATGTAAAAAATCACTTTTCCCCAACTAACATTCAAGGATTCCCTAAATATCTTAGTCTAAGTGTATTAACGTGAATTTCCACCCCTAGTGCAAATCCCCTTTTTTCCCTTTAACACCTTAGAAAATAAAAAGTGAATGTTTAATTCCACTTAAGCCCCCTGCTTGCATTCCATTTGGCGCTTGGTTTGTGTGTCGGTGGGGGCGTTTATGTCGGGGATGCCCATGTGGTGCACAGATGTCTATGCGGTGCGTTTACATATCTGACAGATTCCTACGGCTGAGACTGCAGAGGCATTACATTTTTGATTGGAAGTCGAAGATTAATGCCCCTCTTCGGCTCGCCGACTCGAATATGGTTTTTTTTTCATCCATCTCTTCATATTCTTCACTCTTCCATCCTTATATTTTTTCAAGCAAAAGTTTGAGAGAAGTTTGCAAGATCACTTGAGCATTTTCTCCATCATTTTGCATCCATTCCAAGCTTTATAGCAGCATTCTTCACTCCATTGCAGGAACTCAACACTCTTTCACTCCAATAGGGTGAGAACAGGACATACACCATGGCAACATAGGCTTGAGTCTCTCTCGTTCGCTCCTCCACAATCCTTGAGCACTTTGGATGGAGTTGGTAAAGATCCTCCCTTCTCTCCTTTTGCTTTTGATTGAGTGAGAATTTATTGTTTTGTAGTGATTCTTGTGTATGTAGTTTGTATTTCTTTCATTTATCATTTATCTCTATACTATTCCAAACTTGGTTGTTCATGGAGGTGGAAAAACCAAGACGGGGGTCTGACTGAGGCAGGCCCCTATACAGCCCCAACAATTTCTCCCTTCCTTGTGTGCAGGTGGAGAGTGTGTGGAGCAAGCTAGTGAGGAGAGAATTCTATGAGATTTTCTTCATCACCTTGGTGGTAATACATTTCTTTTATCGTATTCCCATTTTCTTTTCTTTCCTCTTAATCTCATTCTCTCACCTTAAACGTCTCTAGACTAGGCTAGTAGTCTTCCTTTTGAGTAAGAATCCTATCTTCTTGGTTCTCTAGTTGTATGGAAGCTAATGCACTTGTGAGATGTTAGTGCGCCACACTGTCATCCCAAAAATGTGCTTTCATCTTCAAACAGAGAGCTTCCTGAGACACGAATCCAACTCTAAAGGTCAATTCATCTGGTACCCTTCCTACATTTGGATTGCAGAGTGATTGAAGGGTCTATAATCCTCATCATTCTCATCCTCATCATCCTAACTTCCCTTTAAACTAAGGTGGGTTAGGGCAGCCTTTCTGCTCTTGACCTTTCATGACCTAGGGCCTTGCAGTGGGTGGTCCCCCTCTCTCACATTTTTGGTGAACCCAATGTGAACCATTTTGGTTTTGTTTTGCAATACTGAAAGTTCCTTTCATTGTATCCTAGGAGTGTTGTAGGTGTTAGTGTTGTGGGGCTCTCACCTCACAACCCAACCTACGTCCCCTAATAGGCATAGTTGGAAGGTTTCAAAGTATTGCATGACAAAACCTTAACTGGGTCACTACCTTATCCCATAAACCCTAGGAGGCTCCTTAGAAATGCCATCTGGTGTGTGCAATGGCCTCTTTCCTTAATCAACCTATTCCCTATGCATAGACTATGAGTAGTGGTACTAGCATAACCTTTACTTCATAGGACTTGCCAATGGGATTCAATAGAGATCTATCTCCTCTTTACATTCCTACAAGGATAAATAGGAACACTGTAGCAGGTGTTCTTGTTGATCCGACATCGTAAGTGAACATTATAACTAAGGAGATCATGTTGATTAACTTCCTTCACATGGATGGATATGATGCACCTGAAAGAACTGTCCGCACACACAATCAGATTTTTGTGCCTCTCGTAGGGAGTATTATCATATCGGTCCTTGTTGGACCTAATTCCATAAGCCTTAAGTTTGACATTATCCTAGAGTCTAAACTCTTCAGAGTGAAGCTAGGTATCCCCTGGCTAGTAGCTATGAACGCAGTTCCCTCGGTCATACACAAATGTCTAAAGTTTTTTCATGGAGGTTTGGTACATGTTGTCCATGACACCGATATAGACCATCGGTATCATGTGGAAACTATACCCTAGATTACTTTTGGCCTACCTCCCTTGGTCTTCTCCCACCTAGGAAGGATCTCTTACACCACACTTATCAGAACTATAAGAAGGGGCGCTTCTAGGCCAAAAGTGAGATACCCTCCTTCGCCTTATGCTATCTCGCATAGAGCTTGCTTAAAGGCTGATAGTGAGGTTGCTAAGGCATGTAGAAGAGAAGAAGAGAAGTGGTCTTGAGATCCTCCTTCTTCCTCTTCCGTGGTTCATCCTGATGCTTCCTCTCACCCTGTCGTGGTACCATCTATTTTTGTCTCATGTTTGCAAGAGAATCCCTTGGTGCTCGTTTGGTGAAAGGCCAAGCATCCAGCATTTGAGCTTCTTGTCTTACCCATAGAGCCTAGTATCATTTGGTATGGAATAAAGAGAGTCTCCCATGGAGATTCCTCCTTGTCTTGACCTCCACGGCCTCCTACTATCCCTATTGTTAAAATAGTGAATGGGAAGAGGCCCACTGCAAAGGCACTAGAGGTAACTCCTCCCATCATTTTTGAACTTGTTCCTCTTGCTCCCATTTAAGATACTGCCCTTCCGCTGGAGACAGTCGTGGAGGACACTCCCATGGCTGAGCAAGACCCTTATGTTCCTTCACAAGTTTTGGATCCTGGTGCGAAGAGCCATAGAAACTGCTTCGTGCATGACCGTAAGCGTCGACAAAAGGCTCTCCTAGCTGAGCAAGCCTCCTTACAGAAGAAGGAGGAGGAGAATACTACATCTCCTACTGTGTCTTCCTCTCTCCCCCCTTCTATCTTTGTTCAACCTCATTCCAAATTTCTTCTGGCTCCCGCTGTGAGTGCACCTACACCTGAAAAGGTGCAAGTGTTCATCGCTCCTTCTATGAAGCCGCCCTTGTTGACTTCCATTCTAGATGTCTTTCCTTTCACAAAGCCCATGGATATGGTGAACACTTTGGTCATATCTGCTATGGTTATTTCATCTTCTCCCTCGATCCTCACCTCATCCGTGGGGAGTTCACCTCCTCCGATAAAGACGAAGGTAGAGCACGGTCCCTCCAATGATGGAGGACGAAAGAAGATCCCACCTTCCTCAAAAGGTGGCCCCAAACTAACTTGTTTTCTCCTAGTGACAAAACCATCTCCAACCTCCCCTGAGTTTTTCATTGTTCTTGAGTTCCTCGGTGAGCCTACCAGTGAACCTCTAGTGCAGACTCCTCCGTCTACTGAGGTAAAACATGGCACTCTTGTCAAGTGCATTTTTAACTCACTGGATGAAGTTTTGGCCTTGTCAATTATCTTTGCAAGGTCATTGACCTTGGACCCACAACAGCTAAGTGAGGGAGACCTTACAGGTCCCTCTGCCCTATCCCTTGTTGCAAGAGGATTGGAAGATCCTCCCCTTAACATTACACCATTGCAGGCTTGTCTTCCTTCCTTCAATGATATAGAGTGGGAGGCTGACAACCTCTTGGTTCACTAGTGTTAGGGGGAGACCATCTTCTTAATCTTTAAGTTAGATGTGCATGCATGTTGTGACATGTGTTCCCCATGATCATTATTTATGTGCCTAGATGACCCACATCACCCCTGTTGGTGCTTGGATACAGGCATTGTGTGTGTGTTGTAAAACTTCCTCTATATGTGTCACCATTCTTCCATGTTTGTGATTGAATTTCAGTAAATTGGGGACAATGCAAAGTGTCGGGAGCATTTAGGCCTCCTTCCATGTTGAACCAATTTTTTATTTTACTTTGTCTTTCATGCATTCTTCTTGATCTAGTTGGGGGTTGATGATCTTTCGCCTCTTACCATGCTTACCTACTATACATAAATAAAGGGATATTTGACCTCACATAACTAGATCCCACTGTGCCCTTTGTGCGTGATATGTTGTCTTTATCTTTTCACTTAATCTTTCTCTCGTCTTTGCTTGAGTTTTCCCTTGCATGTGTGACAATGCATCTTCTACATTACTTGGTCTTTAGAAAACACACTTTTTTCCAGATGAATCTTTTCTCGAAGATCCTTCACACCCTTCATTTTTAGAATTGCATTCTCAACTTAGAACCCTAAAAAAACTTGTTTCCTACATCACGAGTTCATAAAGAAAGGACTTGGAAATCCTCCTCCGAAGAGGGAACGGTCTTAGTATTCCCCTCGCACGAGAACACCTCCTTCCTTTCAAATTTCTTGATGAAGTGAAAATCTTTCAAAAGGATTCCTTGATGACAAATCGATTTAAAAATAAAGACACTAATATTTTGGACAACGTGTCCCTTGAGTGGACCCTGCCTCTTCACGTCGGGTTCCCAAGGGACCCCTTCAAAAAATTTCAACAAAGTTCTATGGCGTCTAGCTTGGGGGCAGCCCGACTAGACTTTACCTTTCAGACAACGCGTCCCTTGAGGGGACCCTCCTTCCTTTTGAAGGGTTCCCAGGTGACCCCTTTGAAAGATTTACAACCTAATGATGGTCTATGTGACTGTTCATTCAATGGCTTGCATGATCACTTCCTGATGTGTTTTATCTGCAGGTAAACATGTCGCCACTTTTGACTCTGCGGAGTCCCCTTTACTTGGTCTCCCTCATGTGAGAGTTCTTAGGGGATACCTTCCTTGCAAGCTTGTGGGTCTGTAAGGTGCTTTTCCTCATTTCCTTCATGTGAGAGTTCTTGAAGGGTAACCCTCCTTGCAGGACCATGAGCCTGTAAGGTACTTTTGTGCTTCAACTTTGTAGTTTCATGGAACTATGAAGTCCTCTCCTACACTTCCGGATTCGCGAGACCGTGCTCTACTTCCTCGTTGGTTCAGGTATACATCTCTTACTCTATTACTTCCTTACTACTCTACTTTACCAAAGCACTCATCAATACTCGTGCTCGCTAAAGTGGGGGAAAAATGTATTAATGTGAATTTGTACCCCTAGTGCAAATCACCTTTTTTCCCTTTAACACCTTAGAAAATAAAAAACAGAGGTTTAATTCTACTTAAGCCCATGGCTTGCATCCCACTTGGCACCTGGTTTGTGTGTCAATGGGGGCGTTTCTGTCGGGGATGTCCATGCAGTGCACGGACATCCGCGCGATGCGCTTATGTCTCTGGAAGATTCCTGCAATCGAGACTGTAGAGGCATTACATTTTCGATTGGAAGTCGAAGAGTAACACCCCTCTTCGACTGGCCGACCCAAATATGGTCATTTTTCATCCATCTCTTCATATTCTTCACTCTTCCATCCTTATATTTTTTCAAGAAGAAGTTTGAGAGAAGTTTGCAAGATCACTTAAGCATTTTCTCCACCATTTTGCATCCATTTCCAAGATTTGTAGCAACATCCTTCACTCCATCACTCCAACAGGGCGAGAATAGGACATACACACCATGGAAACAGAGGCTTGAGTCCCTCTCATTTTCTCCTCCAAAAGCCTTGAGCGCTTTGGATGGAGGCGATAAAGTTCCTCCCTTCTCTCCTTTTGCTTTTGATTGAGTGAGCATTTACCGTTTTATAGTGCATCTTGTGTACGTAGCTTGTAGTTCTTTCCTTTATCATTTATCTCTATACTATTCCAAACTTGGCTATCCATGGAGGTGGAAACACCAAGACCCTAACAATTTCTCCCTTCCTTGTGTGCAGGTGTAGAGTACGTGGAGCAAGCTAGTGAGGAGAGAATTCTACAAGATCATCTTTGTCGCCTTGGTGGTAATAAATTTCTTTTATCATATTTGCATTTGATTTTCTTTCCTCTTAATCTCATTCTCTCACTTTAAACATCTCTAGACTAGGCTAGTAGTCTTCCTTTTGAGTAAGAATTTTTCCTTCTCGGTTCTCTAGCCGTACGGACACCAACGCACCTATGAGACACCAATGCGCTACACTGTCATCCCGGAACCACACTTCTGTCTTCAGAAAAAGAGCTACCTAAGACACAAATGAAACTCTAAAGGCTGACTCATCTGGTCCCCTTCCTACATTCAGATTGTAGAGTGATCGAAGGGTCTATAATCCTCATCATTCTCATCCTCATCATCCTAAATTCCCTTTAAACTGAGGTGGGTTAGGGCAGCCTTTCTTCTCTTGGCCTTTTGTGACCTGAGGCCTTGCAGTGGGTGGTCCCCTTATCTCACACTCCTTGGTCAAACTCCTTTTAGGTAATTAAACCAAATGATGAGATATTGAAATAAGGACATGAAACATGAAACAAAGAACATGAATCATGGGCAATAATGCCTTGAATAATATCTTGTAAATCTATTACTCAACATGAAGTGGCCATAAAGAATTTAGATCTTGATCTTGACAATAGGTGTAGAATAATGCTTCATCTTGGATCTTTCAATGCTCTATCACAACACTAGCTCAACAACATGCTTGATGCTTGATAACCTTGACATGATGATGGATCTTGAATTATTGCAATAATTGATGAAGAATTATTCCCTTGAATGCCTTAGAAAGGATCTTGAATTCTCTATTGATGATCTTGCAAAGTCTTGGAATGCCTAACTCTTGAGTGCTTGACTTAATATCATGAATTCCTAAAGAAATAATTATTTGAGATCTTGTTTATTTATGAAATCCATCTAATATCCCATTAATTGGATCCCATAGGCCAACATTCATGAAATTTGAACTTACAACCCAATTTTCCCACTCAAAACCTTAAAAATGGGCCAAATGGGACTTATACGCCATCTATGGAAAATGGATCCCACTTGGATGGGACTCATACACCCAAGGTGGTGTATGGGTCCCATAGGGCCTATTTAAAAAAATAAAATGTTTGGGAGTGAAGTAATTAATTTTATATAAGGTCTATGTCAAGATTTTGGTTAAAATATACCTTAGGATGCACAATGTAGGGTCTTTGGGGCCTATTAATGATCATATTGAGGTTATAAATATAAGAGGGCCCAAAATCCAATGTGAATGTGTAAATAAATACACTTTACAATACTAAATTAAGGAAAAATTGGGTCTATTTAGTTTAGAAGGGCCTAAAATCCCATGTGAATGTGTTCAACACATTACAACACATTACAACACTAGATTAGGTCTTTTTAGTTTACAAGGCTCCTAAATTTAATTTGAAGGTGTGAATAAATACACTTTACAACATTAAATTAGGGCATAGTTAGGTTTATTTAGCTTAAACGGGCCCAAAACCTAATGTGGATGTGTAAGACTCCTCACAACACTAGATCAAGGTGATATTAACTCCAATTTATCATTAGTTATTCCCAAATTAAGTGTGAAAATGTACATGACGACATTTATTGACATTGTAAGATTCAAGAAAGCTCCCAAATCTTGGTATGCAAGGTTAGATAAGTATTTTATACAACAAGGATTCAATAAAGGTATCACAAATAGTAATCTTTACTTTAAAGTTTAAAAAGATCAAATCTTGATTGTAGTTGTGTATGTTGATGACATAATTTTTGGAGGTAATGAAGCTATGTGCAAGAAGTTTGAAAAAGAAATGCAAAAAGAGTTTGAGATGTCTATGTTTGGGAGATTAATTTATTCTTTGGGCTAAAAATCAATCAAATAAACAAAGGTATATTCATCTAAAAATCAAAGTATGTCAAATAAATGTTGAAGAAGTTTGGAATGGAAGACTCTAAACCGGTATGTACTCCATGGTTACTATTTTCAAATTGAGCAAGAATGATGAATATCCTAAGGTTGATCAGAGCAAGTATAGATCGATGATTGGTAAACTTCTATATCTAACTACTACTAGATGGGATATCACACATGAAATTTTTCTTGCGGCTTTATTTCAAGAATATCCTAGAGAGTCACATGTTGCAGTAGTGAAGAGGATATTCAAATACTTAAAGGGAACTCTGGATCATGGTTTTTGGTATCCAAAGGATACTAATTTCATTTTGAGTGCTTACACAGATGTAGATTGGGTTGGTTGTGTTCATGATAGGAAAAGTACAAGTGGTGGTGTATTCTTTCTTGGATGTAGATTGGTATCATGACTAAGTAAGAAATAATATTTAGTATCTTTATCTACTGGAGAATCTTGGTACATTGTAGTAGCATCCTGTTGCACACAAGTGTTGTGAATGAGGAAAATATTGAAGGATATTAGAGTAGTGTATGATAAACCAATTTCTATCTTTTGTGACAATACAAGTGCAATAAATATTTCAAAGAATCTAGTGATGTATTCAAGGACAAAACATATTTCAATTCGGTATAAATTTTTGAGAGAGAATATTTTGGAGAATGAAGTGAATCTTGAATATGTTCCTACAAAGGATCTTATTGTTGATATATTCACTAAGGATCTTCCTAAGGATACTTTTGAGTATCTCTGAGATAAGTTGGGGGTTATTTCCCCTCCTTCTTTGAACTATATGCATAAGGAGATGCATGAGTCCAGAGGATCTCAAGATTCATTCTTCATTCTCAATTGATGTTGGTGGCTACCTCTCAAGGGGAGTAGGTAGTAGGATGGTTTATTGTTGAAGATAGAAGAGTGTTTGTTGTCACTGTGCAGTGGTCGTTGATTTGGTATAGTTTGGTGTGTGCTCCTAATGGGGAGTATATAGAGCAGTAAAGGAAAGAAGTTGCAAAAGTACACAATTTGATCGATGTCAAAGGAAGAGAATAAATAGTGCAATTTTTTGTCCTTTTCCATTAATGTCAAAGTGGGAGAGAGAAACAAATGAAAAAGAATAAGTAATAAGGGGGAGAGAAAGTCATAAGCCATTTAGAGAGAGAGAAACAAACTACAAAGGGGAAATGAACAATGTGTAAAAGATAATTTATCTAGGGGGAGAATTAATATGACGAGTTGCAATGTGTTGGTATTCAGAGCAGTCGTGTCTTTGATGTTTATTCACATCATGTGTTTCCATAAATGATAAAGGGAGAGATTATTTCAAGTATGATAAGTTGGTTTTTTCATTGATGTCAACAAGCTTATGTTATCATTGATCTCTACTATTGGAAAATATTGTTGCAAGAGTGTGAGAAGTTGATGCTTTGATTAGCTGTATTATGTTGTCATTAATAAAGTTACTAGCATCAACCTCTAGTGTTGTTGTGAAAATATTATATGATCTATGGTTTAGTTGTGTTGAGGAATTGTTGAAGATGATGAGGATGTGTCTCTAGTGCTTGGTTTCCAAGTGATTTTGAGAAAATTTGATTAAAAAAAGAGCAATCAATGTGTTGTAGTGGTGATTTGGGTGATAGAGTTGTATTCTAGTTTTTCTTTGCATTTCTTATAGGTTGAAGATCTACCTTTTTTATTTGGATATGTTGGTGAAAGGTGTTCTGAGGTGTTATATTCAAGAGTTGGTGTGTTGGATCATTGTATAAAATAAGTTGTGTTCACCAGTGTGTGAACTATGTATTACAAAGGTGTCTAGGAGAAATTTTTTTGATTTGTGTTTCTCTATAGTTATGCTTCAAGGCTTGTAAACCTAAAGGTGTGTTGAGGGTGTTGGTAGTTTACCTCATTCAAGAGGGTTTGAGTTTTGGTACTTCGAAAGTTGGTTTTCTCAATTGTAGTGTATGAAAGAGTTATCTAGATGTATTGGGTGTGTACATTCTTCAGGTGAAAGTTGTTGTGGAGTTTGTTGGATTTTAGGATGTTTATGGAGTATTCCAGAGTGTGTTTAGGTGACATTTGTTTTTTGTGAGTTATGGTGAGATCAAAGGAAGCATGTACTTAAAATTTTAATGGTGTTTATAAGGGTATCGGTCAACCTTGGTGTTTACACTACTTGCGAAGGTTCTTAGTTGTTTGTGGAAGCATGGCATGACATGTGAAGATGGATTTAGGTCCTAGCTAAGGAATTTTGTGGTTTTCCTTCATTCCTTTCCACCGCAATAATTTTTTGGTGCTGAAATAAATTGAATTTGCATGTTTGAGGTGCATAGACAACCTTGGAGAAGGTTTCAAGGTTGAAGAAGGTATAAGTATGAGTTGAGTTGTTGAAGGATGACAAGATCGATGTGAGAGATGTGAATTATGTGAATTGCAATGTGTTAGAGTGTGAAATTGAGTAATGAATGTGAATTTCATGTGTTAGTTTACTATATGTAGTGAGCAGAAGGTGGCTACAATTCTTCAATCAAACTATGAAGGTGTTGATGTCATTATGGTGGATTCTTTGCTGCATTAAGATTATTTTCTCTATGTAAAATTTATTCTCTATATTCTTTTCTATTTTGGCATGAGCCTTTGTTCTTTGGGCAGTGACTCCTATTGTATTCAATCTTGATATTACTCATATTGTGAGGTAATCCTCACCATGGTTTTTCCCTTCTTGGGTTTCCCACATAAATTTGGTGTTCACTTGTGTATGATGTTAAGTTGTTTCAGTTTTTGTTATTTTCTTTTCATGCTAATCCATCATAAAAATTTAAAGGTTTAATGAATGAATGTGGATCTGAATATTAATGATGGTTTTAAAGTTTTAAGGCACAAATTATTCACCCCCTCTTAGTTGTCTTGTGCATTCAACATTTTTGGACTTCACCCTTCATGGAGATGAATTTTTTATCTAAATTTTGATGAAACAAAAAAGGTTTATTCAATAAGTTATCAATATTCTACTAATATAACTATAGACATGTAAAATTGACTTGAAACCTATCACACAACCTCAAATCACATCAAACAACATTGAACAACATCAAACAACCTCAAACAACCTCAAACGATATGGAACATCATCTTTGATCATCTCAAAATGACTCAGAATCATCTTGTAACACTTTGAAATGACTCAGAATCATCCTGTAACACTTTGAAATGACTCAGAATCATCTCATAACACATCTCGTAACACTTCAGAATGATTTAGAATCATCCCATAACACTTTAGCATGACTTGTAATCATCTTGTAACACTTCAAAATGACTCAAAATCATCTTGTAACACTTCAGAATGATGCAAAATCATCCCGTAACACTTCAAAATGGCTAAGAATCATCCCATAACACAATGGAATAACTCAAAATCATCATGTAACACTTAAGAAAGACTCGAAATCATCACATAACACTTCGAAATGACTCAGAATCATCCCGTAACACCTCATAATAACTCAAAATCATTTAGAATGTCTTGAATCATCTTAGAATCACCTTGAAACAGTTCATAATCATCTCGTAATGTCTCAGATCATCTCACATCATCTTGGAATCATCTCGAAACACTCAAAATCATACTACAATTTTCTTGCATCACACCACATCACATCACATCAAAATGACATCAAAAACCTAAATTCCTCTATTAATTGAATAATACAACATTATTTAATTAATTCACTTTTTCATCATTTCAGATAAATTTAATTAATTTCATTTATTTAATAAACTCCCAAAAACCGTAATTCCTCTATTAATTAAATAAAACAACATTATATGATTAATTCACGTTTCATCATTTTGACCATTTAAATAAATCTCATTTATTTAATAAAGTCCTGCTCCCACCTTATTTTGTCCTGATTAATTAAATAACACTAATTATTTAATTACATCATGGAATCGTCTTATTCCCCTAAGTGGATTAAATTATTAAATAATAATTTAATTACAACACTTTCCCTCCAAAATTTGAATAATTAAATCAAACTATTCAAATCAATTATCAAAAATCAAATAAAAAACTAATGCAACTTTGTTTGCAAAAGTCAAACTTGATTTGCACATTCAAACTCCAAAAAGGAATTAATTAATTAAATCAATTAATTGATATTCCTCACCCACTTTTTGATTGAGAAAATTATGATTCCTAACTAAGCAATCTAATTTGATGACTAATCAATCTATTTTGTTAACTAAAACATCACATTCCTAACTAAACCATCACAAACTTGATTGATCAATCTATTCTGTTAACTGATCAATCACATCCCTGACTAGTCAATCTATTTCTTAATCACACAAATTGTGCGATCCACTTTGTATATTTCTCTCATGTCTAAATCCTCTCAACATACTTTGATCGTTGATTTGGATATTCTTCAAAATGATCTTGATCATCCATTTCAAATCTCATTTTCTATATAAAAAACCTCTCTCCTCACAAAAAAGGATCAACGAATCAACATAAATTGAGCAATGAAGTGTTGTCAAGATCATCCTTGAGAGAGCTTCATCCATTGTCTTTGATCAACCAAACAAAACAAGAATTCATCCACACTTTGCACACAAACTTTGGAGGCTTCGTTGTGATAAGAAAAATCCAACATCAAGCGAATACACTCTGCTACAGGATGGTAAAAGCTATATTTTGTTCTCATTTGGTAATTAGTAGGCTCATTATCATGCTTGCAATAGAATAGTTTCAATTTCGTATGTGTAGGAGTTTCTAGATCTTAGATTTAAGCTTTTTCGTTGTAGATTAGATTTCTTCATTAGATTGCTTTCATGTTCCTATTGGATCATTAATCTAACATCATTTCTCACCCACACATTATGGCACGCCTGGTGGGACTCCTCTAACATTCGTTTGAGTCATTTTTGAAGTTGCGGATCCCGAAAATGCTTCTGTCAAATTTTTCACGTGCTCATCTAGAAGACTTGGGCATCTATCTAGAAAGAAAGCATTTGTCTGTCAATTAAATTGCGCATTTGTTAGAAGAATGGTGTATTTTTCAGAAGAACTACGCATTTGTCATGGGAATGGTACATTTTTCTAAAATTGGTGCATTTGTAATTTCTTAAGTTAGCATTTGTTTGACAAGGTTTTTTAGCACTTGTTTCTAAAATTGTGCAGTTGTCTAAAGCTTGTGCATTAGTAGTTTTTGTTATGATCAGTTGTTTTGATGGACAAATGCACCAATCCTGCACTCTTGTAATAATTTTTTCACTAAGAGGTGTTTATTTTTTGGATGTGTAAGTAGGAATTGATTGATTTGATGCAATATTACAACTCTAACATGTTTATTGTAGGGAAGATGATCAATCTCAGTTGTTGAAATTACTTTTAATTAACTTAGGAATTTTCATTTTAGTGCTCTAAAAAGGAACAACAACAAACTCACACTTTGATTTTGGTGTTGTTAAAAATAAAAAATTAAAATCTTTTTTAACTTAGGAATTTTCATTTTAGTGCTCTAAAAATGAACAACAACAAAATCACACTTGATTTTGGTGTTGATAAAATGAACAAATTTTAAGATTTTTAACTTAGGAACTTTCATTTGGTGCTCATAAAAAGAACAAAAAACACTTCAGTTTTGGGCTCTAAAAATGAACACATTTAATGTTTTTTATAAGTAGGAACCTTTAATTTAGGTGCATAAAAAGAGTGATTGTTGACACGCGCACATTTTTTCTCATTTCTTGACCAAGATAAGACAAGGATTGCCTTTTTTAGAAACACCTCTATTGGAGCTCATAAAAATGAACAAAATTTTCTTTATGATATCTCACCATTGCTATCTTAATTGCTTGATGTCTTGAACATTTTGTATTGGTTATTCACAAATTTTTGGGGATAGCATCATTTGAGGTGTTTAAAATGAATCAAATTGATATGGATTGTTCACTGTGCATTCATTGATTGGAAAAGATAGAAGTGTTTTATCTTCTCCCCTCGTACCTTTTTCGAAATCTTGGGTGAGCGAAAGAGAATTTTTTAGCATTGCACTTTATTTTTAACTTTACCTTAAAGAGGGGGCTTTCCTTGAGATACATCCCATGCTAGAGAACTCATCACAAGGTCTCAAAGCACGTAAACTGGTGGGCTGTATTAAAGGTTGTGAACTCGTAAGAAAGTAGCTTCAAGTCATGTTGACAATAGACTGCACCTAATCCCATACCTTAAGTGGCCAGCGGGTGAGTTTCAAATTTATTCGTTCACAATTACCACTAAGAATCAAATTGTTGTAGAAACCACCCTATTATCCAAAAACATTCTCTGAAAGTGGTAAATCAAAATTTACTTCTGAGAAGTTACTTTCCATGTTCGACTATAGGCTCGTGCCATAAGTTGCATAGAAAATCGTCTCTTCGGAGCATGAGGCAGGCCTACCTAAGAGAATGGTGTATATCCCCTAGGGTTGTAATTTCTATTTTATGTTAAACTTGGCCCATTACATTCAAAACAATTTGACATAAAATTATGTGTTTGATTTAAATAAAATAACACATTTAAAACAAACACTGAACGAGATGGTTAAACCACAAACCCTTTGATTTAGTGCACACTTATGAGAGAAGCCTTATGTTTGCACTCCTTTCAAAGGATCTTTCCTTAAAGTTTTCTAAACATTTTGGCTTTGATTTTAGGGTACATTAATCAAAGTAAAAATTTGGGAACTATGGCTTGGGTGTTGTGATTTTGTAATGCCCCGCCACATAACCCTAGAGGAAGTTGCAATTAAACTACTCAAATGCACAATTTTTTTTTTTTAAAGTATAATAACATGTAAGTTCACTTCCTAATTCCAACATCCTCTAAGCCTATGAGACTAAGGTTACACTTAACCCATACATATAACATAAGAATCCATAGAAATTTTAACTACTTAAGGAAATAAATTATCATATATTCCATACATGAAAATTACATCATAAGAG
This sequence comes from Sequoiadendron giganteum, assembly GCA_007115665.2. NCBI lineage: Eukaryota > Viridiplantae > Streptophyta > Pinopsida > Cupressales > Cupressaceae > Sequoiadendron > Sequoiadendron giganteum. The sequence goes on along the minus strand of CM021103.1, from coordinate 340,733,016 downwards.
TAAGAAATAAAACAAGATTCCATATAACATTAACTTATCAAATGAGATTACATCACTCATTCCCTGAATGAAGTAGTACATACAAATGTGATTACATAATACAACTCAACCACCTCGAATACAACTGAGGGGTAATAATTACAAGATACATCTAAAATAATTATAAAGCATGAAATATAAACTAGAAACCACGAGCTCTCCAACTACAAATCTTGCCATCACGATCTGAAGATCAAAGTGGACCCAATAGTGTAGGGTGCCCATTCCTCCCAACCAAGTGGTACCCGTAGGCCCACCCCCCATGCTAGGAGATAGTAATAAGAATAAGTGGCCAAACCTACTACCTCAAGACACAAGCTGACTCATACTGAATCAACCAAATACATGAACCAAACAATCACAAGTACAACACTACACACTAAACATGGGTTACATTTATTCCAATGTTATAACAAATCAAGTATGTTAAAGAATCATACACATAAAATCACGTTGTCCTAGACAGAGTGTCATCGCACAACTCTTCATGAGTTACCCAATGCAGATCTTCATAGGCCCCAACTCCTCTTATGAGACATCCTGGAGACCTCAACCGATCCCTAGACCTCATACTTATACAGAATCAAATACCTCTCATAAAGACAAGGTAGATGACCTTTGCCACTCTAGGCCTTCCCACTCATCCCAAGCCCAAACGAGTACTTGTGTCTATAAGTGAGGCTAACTTATCTTATTTAGTGTGAAATACTACCCAATCCCCTAAGTACTTTAATTAAGTTTTCACTTGATTAACTACCTCTGAAGGTTACCCAGTCTTACCTCTTTAGGGCTCTGGCCCCTAACAGAATCCACTCTTCTACTTGAAAACACACAAAACAGCCAACCACCAAGGGTACCATAGTGCACACAAAACTAGATAAAACGACCACTCCAATCCTAGGAGGCAACATACGACTAATCCACTCCAAACTAGGAGTCACAAAACCCCATTCGTGGAAATTGGGTAAAACACTGAAACGACTCCATGCACTACCCAAGGGAAATTAAAATGGCTGACATCACAATTAGACAACCCCCATCATATAAAGAACCTCTGGAAGACTTACAATTTACTCACTTACACTTTACCAATTTACCCCCACAAAAAGTAACTAGAAGAAATACAAAGGAAAATCAACACAATAAATAATCTAACATTTGGATTTCCTAAATCCATTCTCATTCAATGATACACAATATTATAAATTTCCCAACAACACTAGTTGATTATAAATCCCTTTTGCAAACATAAAATAAAGTCTATCCGATCTGACACTTCACTTTATCGATTATTTTAATAAAATAATATCAATTTCCCTATTCGACTCTATCACTTGTAAAATAATCTTCAATGTGCCTTTGCACGCATTGATTAAATTAAATCATATCTTTTAAAAATAATTATCCTACTGTAGTTAAATGCATGCACCTCAAAAATATCTACACATTAATCTAACGTAACTATTTATATATAAAAATGTATATTCACATTAAATATATTCCTGGTCATATATATTTAAATATATAATTAAAATTATATAAATCAATATAAATATACATATTATATATATTTAAAATCATTTAATTAAAACAATAATGAAACACAATAAATAAATTATATATATATATTATATATATTATATATTAGAAAGTTACAACTTATAAAAAAAATTGAAATCCTTCATAAAAATTGACGGACACAAATTATTGAAAGTTCATTTTTTTAAAATTCCAAGGTAGGCTATATATACTAGCCACCAACCCCAAGCTATGGGGGAGGTTGCACTGCCTTTTGGCAGTGCTCCCTCCACATACATGTGGAGGGCGCTGCCAAAGGCAGTTGCACCCTCCACCATAGGGGGGTGGTGGGGGGTATAAACCCTCCCCAACATAATACATAATTTTTAAAAACAAAGCCCAACATGCAAACTTCGATAAAATAAACTCATCATATGGCAATTTTATTGTAGCATAAAAACAATATTAAATATTTCATTAATAATTATATATATATATATATATGTATATGCAGATGTATATATAAATGATATATATATTCACATATATGTATATATAATGTATATATATATTTAATGAATTTCAAACAATAAATTTAATTGGGGAATTTTTGTCCAAAATGAAGAGTTACAAGAAAAATATCCAGATTAGACAAATACTTTCGAGAAGCCAATTTGAAGAGAATTTAACTTATAAGATGAATTTTCTCAATTACAACCACAAGAGATTTATTTCCCATTTTTTCAGACATAAAAACTAAAAGAGAAAAACAATAAACTTCCTACAGACAAAATAACAATAAATTTCTCCCAAAGCTTTTATCCTATAGGAAACCAAATTTCATAGAGGATCTCTACATGTAAAATTTTCCCAAATCAAACACAGGATAACTTCTTGCTTTCCCAAATCAAACACTGATGTAGAGCAAAGAGGATTCACAACTCAACATTCCATTTAATTCACAAATTTCATAAAATTACTCATCTCAAAGAATTATTAAGTGCATTCTAGATCACATCAGAAACATAACCATGGTAGCCCACAATTTAATGCAATGAACAGTCATCAATAACTTCTACAAAAAAAATAATGAAGACAATCCCTTTAGTGAGATTTCCAATCACATAATTGAAGACCTTCCTTCCAATTTTTATGAAGATCCAACGGTGGAAAATAAAGTTATTACATTTTCCCCAAAACTGCAAACCCTAGGCAGTGTTCAAAACTGCCATCACCAAAATTGTCATAACTTACTCAATTTTTAATTAAACTTGATGAGACTTGAAGAAAATGAAACTAGATTCACATATCTAGAATTTCCAAAAGGTTTCAAATCATTATTTTATCTTCACAATATGTTCCATTCTCTGCAACATCCTGCAACTTTTAGAGAAAACAATCCCATAGGGTTGCCAATGGTAAAATGATCATAACTTTCTCCAAACTCAATAAAAAAACACCAAACCAATTGAAAATGAAATATATTTCATTCCTATATCAATAAAAATCAATTTTAGTTCAGTAAAACTTCATACAAAACCGTAACATATAAAAGAACAGGGCAGAACATTGGAAATTGCAGAAAACTTCATGCCTTCCTTTTAAATTCTTGTTCAAAACTACATTCCACCTCCCCAATTCGACTTGGAGGCACATTTTTATACTTGTAAAATCAATTTATTCTCCAAAAAACCTAAAACTACCATTTAACAAATTTTAACAAACTTTTACAAAGTTGTCATTTAACAAGAAAAGTTGTTATGACAACTTTTGACAACTTTTGACAATGTTTTCATTTTTTCAACTAAATGACACCAAATGACTTAAAACATAGACAAGATAGATCATTCAACCTTATTAAAAGATTAAAACACCTAATTTAATAAATTTATACAATATGGACTCATGGAGGCTTGAAGGAAAATAGGTGCTCCTGCACCAAACTCCCAAGGGCAAAAGAATTCAAGCCCCTTTGAATTGTCTTCTTCCTTGTCTTCTAGTTACTTTGCACTTTTTCCTTTGTCTTTGCAATCATATTTTGTCCCTTCTTCCTTTTATTCTTCTTATTTATTCTTCTATCAATCATCCTTACAACTTGGAGTTCCCAAAACTCTATCAATTCATCATACACTTCACCTTGTCCTTCATGACCTGCACATACATAATCCAATGAAAAATCAGAAATAAAATATTGAGACCTTGAGGCCTCCTCCTTTTCTTCTTGTGCTTCAACCTCTTCACCCATGACCAACTTATCAATATCATTACCCTTCAAAATCAATTCACTTGCAACCTCAATGTCCTTATCTTCTTCTACTTTGATGAGTTCCTCTTCCTCTTTCTTGACTTGTCCATAACCAATCTTACTATCCCATTCTTCTTCAATGGATGCAAACTTTTTCCACAAATCATCTTCTTCATCTTTGATTGAATTTTCTGCCTTCTTTTGTTGTCTTTGCTTCTTCATAATCTTCTTTAGAGGCCATCTTAACCTCTTTGGCATTGGTATATTCCAACTCCTTTGTGTTTCCTTAAGAACTTGGTGTTCTTTGTCTAATCTTTCCAACCTTTGGCTTATCTCACCCATGGATTTCTTAAACTCTATTATTCTTTCCTTATTTCTTTCATTCTTTCTCATTTCTTTTTCCTCTCTTTCCTTCTTCCTTCATGAATCCTCAGCCTACCAACATCTTCTCAAAAATTCCATCTTCACAAGCAAGTTTCTCCTTGCTTCCACTTCACCTTGCCACTCCTAGGCAATCAGGTTCCTTCCTCAACCTGCAAACAACCACACACAAACCACAAACAACTTTCCTAGAGCATCTTCAGGCTCTGATACCACTATGATGCAAAGCAAAGAGAATTCACAACTCAACATTCCATTTAATTCACAAACTTCATAAAATTACTCATCTCAAAGAATTATTAAGTGCATTCTAGATCACATCATAAACATAACCATGGTAGCCCACAATTTAATGCAATGAACAGTCATCAATAAATTCTACAAAACAAATAATGAATACAATCCCTTCAGTGAGATTTCCAATCACATAATTAAAGACCTTCCTTCCAATTTTTATGAAGATCCAATGGTGGAAAATAAAGTTATTGCATTTTCCCCAAAACTGCAAACCCTAGGCAGTGTTCAAAACTGCCATCACCAAAATTGTCATAACTTACTCAGTTTTTAATTAAACTTGATGAGACTTGAAGAAAATGAAACTAGATTCACATATCTAAAATTTCCAAAAGGTTTTACATCATTATTTTATCTTCAAAATACTTTTCATTCTCTGCAACATCCTGCAACTTTTAGAGAAAACAATCCCATAGGGTTGCCAATGGTAAAATGATCATAACTTTCTCCAAACTCAATAAAAAAAACCAAACCAATTGAAAATGAAAGATAGTTAATTCCTATATCAATAAAAATCAATTTTAGTTCAGTAAAACTTCATACAAAACCGTACCATATAAAAGAACAGGGCAGAATATTGGAAATTGCAGAAAACTTCATGCCTTCCTTTTAAATTCTTGTTCAAAACTACATTCCACCTCCCCAATTCGACTTGGAGGCACATTTTTATACTTTTAAAATCAAGTTATTCTCCAACCAACCTACAACTACCATTTAACAAATTTTAACAAACTTTTACAAAGTTGTCATTTAACAAGAAAAGTTGTTATGACAACTTTTGACAACTTTTAACAATGTTTTCATTTTTTCAACTAAATGACACCAAATGACTTAAAACATATACAAGATGGCTCATTAAACCTTATTACAAGATTAAAACACCTAATTTAATAAATTTATACAATATGGCCTCATGGAGGCTTGAAGGAAAATAGGTGCTCCTGCACCAAACACAGAGGAAAAAAATCTTGAAGAATAAAAATAAAATTTCCTACCATTTAAATCACAGGGAAATTTTCTCTGAGAAAAGACAACTTATAGGAAAAATTCTTCCTACAAAAAAATTAAAAACTTCGAGAGAGAGGGGTTTTATTTCCAAATCCCTAAATATTTCTTCTCGGTTTCACTAATTTTACTCTAATACCAAATAACCATTAACTAATGTTTTCCACAAGGGATTTTAACCTACAGAAGAAATTTCCTCTATAGAACAGAGAAATTATTTACAAAGAAATTAACTACGGCAATACAATCTTTCTCACACAAGGCAATATTTTTACAGAGAAAATGAAATCTAGAAACCTTTCTATTAAAACTTAACAAAACAACAAAAGAACCTATAATCCAATGCTTGAGTGTTTGAAGATCTGATGTCATGCCTCCTCCACAGCTCCAAGCAAATGTTCCAAACAAACAATGGCTTCCTCCAAAGTAAATTGATTTCCAGACCACAAGAGCAAACCAAACACAACAAGAATTTTTGATGCAAATTTCTAAGGATGCAAGAATACCAAAGTAATTTCTACATCAAATTTTTCCCAAAAATTAACTAGATCACAGCCAGAGTTCTTTTTCTCAACAAATTTCTCACTCCCAAAATATCCTGTGCCTTGTCGTGAAGAAGCTTTCCACTTCCTCACCCAAAGCCAAAATTATCTCCCGTGAATTAATTCTCCCAACCGATTCATTAACTTCTTCTAACACTTGCTGGAATTTACAAAATATCTTCAACAACCCTCTTGGCATAAAATCCTCTAATATATTTTAATTAGAGGATTTTATGCCAAGAGGGTTCTTGAAGATATTTTGTAAATTCCATCAAGTGTTACAAGAATTTAATGAATCGGTTGGGAGAATTAATTCACGAGAGATAATTTTGGCTTTGGGTGAGGAAGTGGAAAGCTTCTTCATGGAAAGGCACAGGATATTTTGGGAGTGAGGAATTTTTTGAGAAAAAGAACTCTGGCTGTGATCTAGTTAATTTTTGGGAAAAAATTGTTGTAGAAATTACTTTGATATTCATGCATCCTTAGAAATTTGCATCAAAAATTCTTGTTGTGTTCAGTTTGCTCTTGTGATCAGGAAATCAATTTACTTTGGAGGAAGTCATTGTTTGTCTGGAACATTTTCTTGGAGCTGTGAAGGAGGCACAACATCAGATCTTTAAACACTCAAGCATTGGATTACAGGTTCTTTCCTTGTTTTGTTAAGTTTTAATGGAAAGGTTTCTAGATTGCATTTTCTCTGTAAAAAGATTGTCTTTTGTGAGAAAAATTGTATTGTCGTAGTTAATTTCTCCATAAATAATTTATCTATTTTGTATAGGAAATTTCTTCTGTAGGTTAAAATCCATTGTGGAAAACCTTAGTTAATGGCTATTTGGTATTATAGTAAAATTAGTGAAACCCAGAAGAAATATTTAGGGATCTAGAAATAAAACCTCTCTTTGGAAGAAGTTTTTAATTTGTCTGTAGGAAGAATTTTTCCTGTAAGTTGTCTTTTCTCGGAGAACAATTCCTTGTGATTTAAATAGTAGGAAATTTTATTGTTATTCTTCAAGATTTGTTTGATTTGGGAAAGAAAGAAGTTATCCTCTATGTTTGATTTGGGAAAATTTTACATTTAGAGATCCTCTATGAAATTTGGTTTCCTATAGGATAAAATCTTTGGGAGAAATTTTTTGTTATTTTGTCTGTAGGAAGTTTATTGCTTTTCTCTTTTAGTTTTAATGTGTGGAAAAATTGGAAAGAAATCACTTGTGGTTGTAATTGAGAAAATTCATCTTAGAAGTTAAATTCTCTTCAAATTGGCTTCTCGAAAGTATTTGTCTAATCAAGATATTTTTCCTGTAACTGTTCATTTTGGAAAAAAATTCTCCAATTAAATTTATTGTTTAAAAATCATTAAATGTATTTACACATTATATATATATAATATATACATATATGTGAACATATGTATATATAATTTATATATACATCCACATATACATATATATAAAATATATATATTTAATTATATATGAAATATTTAATATTGTTTTTATGCTACAGTGGAATTGTCGTACGACAAGTTTATTTTATCGAAGTTTGCATTCTAGGCTTTGTTTTTAAAAATTATGTATTATGTTGGGGAGGGTTTATACCCTCCACTGCCCCCCTATGGTGGAGGGTGTGGCTTCCTTTGGCAACGCCCTCCACATGTATGTTGAGGGAGTGTTTCCAAAAGGCAACGCAATCTCCCCCATAGCTTAGGGTCAGTGGTTGGTATATATAGTTGGCCTTGGAATTTTAACAAATGAACTTTCAATATTTATTGTCCACCAATTTTTATGAAGGATTTCAAAAAAATTTATAAGTTGTAACTTTCTAATATATATAATATATATATAATTTATTTATTGTGTTTCATTATTGTTTTAATTAAATGATTTTAAATATATATAATGTATATATATTTATATTGATTTATATAATTTTAATTATATATGTAAATATATATCATTAGGAATATATTTAATGTGAATATACATTTATATATATAAATAGTTACATTAGATAAATGTGTAGATATTTTTTGAGGTGCATGCATTTAACTACAGTAGGATAATTATTTTGAAAAGACATGATTTAATTTAATCAATGCATTCAAAGGCACATTGAAGATTATTTTACAAGTGATAGAGTCGAATAGGGAAATTGATATTATTTTATTAAAATAATCAATAAAGTGAAGTGTCAGATAGGATAGACTTTATTTTTTGTTTGCAAAAGGGATTTATAATCAACTAGTGTTGTTGGGAAGTTTATAATATTGTGTATCTATGAATGAGAATAGATTTAGGAAATACAAATGTTAGATTATTTATTGTGTTGATTTTCCTTTGTATTTTTTCTAGTTACTTTTTGGAGGGGAAAAATGGTAAAGTGTAAGTGAGTAAATTGCAAGTCTTCCAGAGGTTCTTTATATGATGGGGGTTGTTGAATTGTGATGTCAGCCATTTTAATTTCCCTTGGGTAGTGCATGGAGTCATTTCAATGTTTTACCCGATTTCTACGAATGAGGTTTTGTACCTCCTAGTTTGGAGTGATTTTGTCTGGTATTGCCTCCAATGTTTGGAGTGGATTAGTCATATGTTGCCTGCTAGGATTGGAGTGATTGTTTTATCTAGTTTTGTGTGCACTATGGTACCCTTGGTGGTTGGTTGTTTTGTGTTGTCAAGTAGAAGAGTGGCTTCCATTAAGGGCCAAAGCCCTAAAGAGGTAAGACTGGGTAACCTTCAGAGGTAGTTAATCAAGTGCAAACTTAATTAAAGTACTTAGGGGATTGGGTAGTATTTCACACTAAATAAGATAAGTTAGCCTCACTCATAGATGCAAGTGCTTGTTTGGGCTTGGGATGAGTGGGAAGGCATGGAATGGAAAAGGTCATCTACCTTGTCTTTATGAGAGTTATTTGATTCTGCATTAGTAAGTATGAGGGTCAGGGATCGGTTGAGGTCTCTAGGATGTCTCATAATGGGAGTCAAGTCCTATGAAGATCTGCATTGGGTAACTCATGATGAGTTGTGTGATGACACTTTGTCTAGGACAACGTGGTTTTATGTATATGGTTCTTAAACATACTTGATTTGTTATAACACTGGAAGCAATGTAACTCATGTTTAATGTGTAGTGTTGTACTTGTGATTGTTTAGTTATGTTAGAAACCAAGATCAGACATGAAAACCTAAACACCTTCCACAAAAGAGAAAAACAATGAAAAAATAGAGCTTTGAATGAAAGGTGCAAATTGATAATATTTAGAATTCAAATATTACAATGAGATGATTTGCTTTATAAAAGAAAAGTATGCAACCCGAATGTTGACCTAAAACAACTCAACAAAATAAAGCTTACTTATCAATTAAATAAACTAATTATTACCTAAGCAAAACCTAAGTAAAGTTATGCAAGTGTAATTAAATATTAATTACACTAACAGCCCCCCATAAGTGCAACTTAGGGAGACTAAATAAGCATGCACCTAAAACTAAGATGAATGCAAGAAAGCATAAATAGGTCCCGATAATAAGGCTTGATCAGGTACCCGTGTACAAATGCAAGAATGAGGTAGAGAAGGAAAACCCAGTGGGAAAACCCCCCCTACAATGAGATGACTGTTGCAAAGAAGCACTGGAAGAACACTATGGAGTAACACTGGAACTGCAATCTGGCAAGCAAGGAAAGATAATTTTGTCTACAATAAACCATATTAGAATCATAATAATGCAACAACAGACCCAATGCCATGGAACACTCAAAAACACCAAACGGGAACAACCCTGGAATCCATGAACCAACAGTAGATGATATGATGATGACAGAATCTGGAATCCATGAATCTCGATGCCGATGCCAAACTGAGACTAAAACTTTTCCATGGGAACAAGTACCATAAAGACTTGAAACATTAACCACAAATTTAGTGGCCCTCAAACTGAGATGGATCCGAAATGAATCTGATATGTGTCAAGCTAAGACAAAAAAGTGGCCAAAAGAAACTAAGAAACTAGATTACAACCCATGTGAGTTGTCATCAATACAAGATGAAGATCAAAGTGCATGCACACTCTAATCAGATTATTATGAAAGAAACCCCCCTGTTGGAACTTTATATCAGTTCATTTATTGCAATAACCAATGATTGCAAAAGGAATGAATTCCTAAAAATGCATAAACATAAAATAAAAAAATACCTCAGAGCTATGTAGAGGACTGAACCAGCTTTTCAATGCCATAAGAATGATGAAAAAAGGATCACTGAGTCAAAAGATATGCCCTCCAGAGTGAAAAGAAAAACATCTGAGTTCAAGGACTTGAAACATAAAGTGGAGAAAAATTAGAGAAAACTATCTTCACCATTGGATCAATGTTGGAATCAGCTTTCCAACGATATCTCATTTGCAAAAAAAGGACACCATACACAAAAGTTACGCCCGATTTCGTGAAAGTGCTCCAAAATGACCAATAAGGCCTACAGGCAGCCCAGGGGGCTAAAAAAAAATTGGCCCCTGGTCCTTTGTGCGACCAGGGGCTGGCATGCAGGGGGCTGGGGTGAAGCCCCTAGTCACCCATGTGACCATAGTGAGTGCTAAGGCTAGCACCAGGGGGCTGGGGCATAGCTCTCAGTCCTTAATAGGACCGCACACACATGTAAAGAAGCCCCTGAGGGTTGAGCTCGGGTTAACGGGGGTTGAAGAGGGAGCCACTGACGGAAGCAGTGGGCTGGTGGCACCTTCCATTATAACTGGCGGCATGAAAACCAAGGCCATTTTTCATTTTTTTTGGATTTTTTTTATAAATCGTGCCTCGGGGAGCGTGTTGGGGAGGTCGTACGACCTTCCTAGCAAAACATTTTTTCCTTCCGAACCAACTTTGTCAAAATCGATGAAACGAAGGGCGATCTTAGGGTTTTGGGGTGCTATGAACGCGATGGAAGTGTGCATTTTTCTCCAAGATGCTCCAAAAAATAGGCTACCTCCAGAGTTTGCAAAAAATCATTGAGCTTGAAACCCTCACAAATTTCTTCAATGCTCTGAATCCAATGATGAAACCCAATCTGATCCAAAATGCCGCATAGATGAACTCAAGGCATAAAATCCTCAAGGAACCCCAAACAAACTCTGCAATGATTTTCTCCAAAATTTGAGAAGGGGCTACATGTCAAGGCTCTGATACCATGTTAGAAACCAAGATCAGACATGCAAACCTAAACACCTTCCAAAAAAGAGAAAAAGAATGAAAAAGCAGAGCTTTGCATGAAATGTGCAAATTGATAACATTCAGAATTCAAAGATTACAATGAGATGATTTGCTTTATAAAAGAAAAGTATGCAACCCTAATGTTGACCTAAAAATAGCTCAACAAAATAAAGCTTACTTATTAATTAAGTAAACTAATTATTACCTAAGAAAAACCTAAGTAAAGTTATGCAAGTGTAATTAAATATTAATTACACTAACAAGTTCATGTATTTGGCTAAGTCAGTATGAGTCAGCCTGTGTCTTGAGGTAGTAGGTTTGGCCATTTATTCTTATTACTATCTCCTAGCATGGGGGGTGGGCCTATGGGTGTTAGGTCTCAAAAACGGTGGTTTGAATGAACCATGAGAGGTTGCCAAACTCTCACAACGTTATTGGCCAACTAACAAGGCCAACCAATATAGTTGAACCTTCTACTCTTAAGGCTCTGCTAAATCTAGGTGGGTGCACCTATATGAATGATGCAGATCTTGAATTGTGCTTCCTACTTGACCAACTATCCACAAATGGCAATTTGATAGTGGAAAGGTATGATCTAAATTTGGTATAAATTGTATATGCAATATCAAAGTGAAAATTTATATGTTCAATTAAGAGATGTAAATGAAATGAATGGGACCTAAATAAGACCAGTGCCTTGTTGGGTAAAACAGAGTCAAGTGAAAGCTTTAAATAAATGACTTCTATCTGGCATAGATTCTAATTATTTGGCATACGATATTAGTCTATAACTTGTATAAACATGCAAGAATGTAATTACCAAGCTCTTCTTAATGATCTAAATGAAAATTCTAGATTACTGTGAATGACTTGAAGGATTTAATCTTTACTTGAAAGAACCAACCAATCACACCACACAAATACAACAAATGTGTATTGATAAATTGAGAATATAGTTGATATGTCAGTTTAAATAACAAAGAAATATCAATCTTGGAGATAACTTGAAAATATTTTTAATTAACTTAACAAATAATTGATACCAGAAGGGCACCACAATATCAGATTTCTTTCATTGATCCTTCAAAATTTATACATGCATCATAGTTCTTTGAAACATTTTGAAAGTACTATATTTCCTACTATCTTCTATCTAAAAATTCCTCCCTTCTTCTTTGTAAACAATGGATACTTATACATTAACGGGTGGAAGGATGTGTTCTTTCAAAAAATGTTTTAAGCGTAAAACACTAACAAGATTAGCACTAACTAAACTCTATTAAGCCACAAGTGAACTTCAGACATGTTCTCTATGTAATCTCGGCACTTGTGTGTATCTGCATCTCCTAACGCATCATGGATCATGATCTCCATGATCACCATTCATTCTTTCTACTCACATGCTTCATCCAACGTTGTATCTTTCGCAGTGGTTGTCTTTGACATCTCTTGGAGTATTAATTCACATTCGTTTTTCCATGTAAACATTTCTTTTAATTCTCCCTCATCATTAGAGAAATTAGTCAATTTTTTCTTGGCAGCTTCTATCAATTCTTGTGCATCCTCTTGTAATTCCTCAAAGAATCCCTTGTGCTTATCCATGATACGATGAGCACTTTCAATCCCCGCATTATTAGGAGTATTATTTTGCTTTAATTCCTCAAGTTTTTCTTGGATTTTGCTATCCACTCTCCTATGTTCTTTTATTGCATCAACGTATTGTGAGTGTTCTCCCCAAAGTTTATTTAACCAAGTGGTTAAAATGACCTGCCTCCTTTTTATTATTTTTGTAAGTGTGTCCATTTTCCCTTGAGAGTATGCAATTGATCCTTCCCAGTGGTCCTTCACCTATGAACTTTCACCTTAGGTGAGCATTTTTGTTGGCCCCATTGCAGCACCTACCAAGTCCTTTAGATGTTCATTTTCTCTCAGTATTCTTTCACTATTGGTTTTGTACATTTCTCTCTCTGATCAATGCTTTTATTTGGGCTTTATTTAATTTTCCTATATTGATCCCAATTTCTATAGTTGCAACTGGATCCACCTCTCTAGCCTTTAAAGTCATGACATGTCCAAATGCCTTCTTAGTATCAATGACAACTGACTTCTTGTGAGGGGGATATAAAGCCCAAGTCATCAATGTCTCTTCATTAGGATTATATTTTGATTCTGTATATACTTCTGACACCTTTTCTATGCTGAGCTTGTGTGTAGCATTGTTGTCTTTCAGGAAACTATCAAAAACCAATGCAAAATTGAGATCTAGCCTTGGAAAAATCATGACACCAGCCTTTTCTAACATCTCTCTCCCTTTCTCAGGGGCCATGCTTGTCATCTCTTTCTCCACATCATCCCTCAAGTTTTTTAACAACTGCTCCTCATTTAGTGGTGTGACATTGTCAACCAGTCCTCTTATTTATTTTCCCTTTTGTTTGTATAAAAAAGTTTTGAATTATGAGGTTTTCACAAATTCATCATCTACTATAAAAGATCTATATCCTTCATGTCTTGTATCCACATCCACAGTTTCCTCAATATTTATCTCTTTGGTAGAATAGGTGTAATCTTGAGTTCTTGTCCTCAATACCTTTCCGAATGGACCTTGTGGCCTATTAGCCTCTAATACTTCTTCACTAGAAGACAACAACTCAACATCTAACAATTCTTGATCATGTTTCTCAATTTCCATTTATGCTTCTTCTGCTTCCAAGTTTCTAATTATATCATCAGATTGATAGGGCACATGCTGATACCCTCCAAAGTTTATCCTCTAGATCAAAGTTTTTTCTTGATGGCGCTTTCCTCATGTTATAATGCAATAACTTATCCAGAATTAAATTGTATCCCTCCTTTGCTAACACAGTAAAATCACCAAAACATAGCGTACTTGGCATAAAAGCTTGCTTCCCATAAGAGCTTAAGTTCATGACACTGGAGAAATCCATTTTCCTAACAATCTCTAAGTATGCAATTCTATCTGGGACTGTCCTAGGAAAAATAAATGGAGTACTTTCAAAACCATAAACCCTGATCATGGTGGCATTTTCTAAACAATACCAATCCCCCCAGTTGTGGCCGACTGGTCCATTAAAATCCTTAGGCCTGAGAAATCTCTTTATTTCATCAAAAAAGGAATAGTCACAAGGATGATTATAAAACTTGTACAATGGCTTTACAAAATATTCTTCAAAATGCAAGAAATTAGAATTAGCAAACTTGTTGTCCCAAACAGCAGTCCACAACTGAATAGGCAATGGCTTGCCTTCCTTATCAAATTGCAAAATCCTCAGCTCCTGGGGCCACAATCCTAATTCCTGTCCAAAATATAGCACCAAGTGCATCAACAATGAATAATTCCTGAGGTGCAGGACAAAGGCTCCATTCTTTATTGCCATCAACCCAACATCAAGCTCTTTAAACACATGTGAAGCATAATCAAATGACCTAGAGTTATGATATTGAACATCTGCAACAATCACCATAGGTACAACTGTCATATGCTCTGGGACCTCCATCCCCAATACCTGTCCCACTGAAAAATAAGTGTACTTTATGTAGGGTTCGAAGAGATCCACATGAAATGGTGGTCCCTCATTGTCTTCCATCAGAATCAGTTTGCCATGACACCTAATTTTGTGCAGGGGTAACCTCTAGCCCTTGTAAATGGTATCCATTCTTTTGAATTCACTCTTGAGCTCCTCACTTATAATATTCTCATTGCACATTCCTTCTAACTTGAAGACCTTGCTTATTGCATTCTCATACACATGTATCACCGAGTTCCTAGACAAATCACATATGGCCCTATTCTTTGGATTATAATGACTAGCCAATAATTTCATCAATTCGACATCAACAAAAACATTAGGGCACACCAGTTTTCCCAAATTGATCCCCCAAGGGGTTACATATTGGCTCGAAGCGATTTCTTCGATGGTAGTGGAAACTAGACAATTTGTATCCTCTAATTGGGGTCCAAACATCTCCTATGAACTTAAATTTGTCATCCAATTTATCTACTTCCACCTTAAGTTGTGCAGAACACCTAGCTTTAGGTCCTGAACTAGGTAGCTGGTCTATGAGATCTTGGTTCAATTTTCTCTTAGTGCCCTCCGATCATATTTTAGTTTTTTTCTTTTTTCCTTTTGGTTGACTACCCTCCCCATGTTTTCTTCCTTTTATCTTTTCTGAACTAGTGCCTTCCATTTTTGAAATTTACAATTTTTCAGAGGATGAAGAACTTACTGTATTTCTCCTAAAAATCCAAGTTAGATGAATGCCCCAATTGTTTTGCTTGTTCCTCTACTCTCCTTCGCTGCCAATTCTGTAAAAAATGATTTCAATTGGGCTCACCTTGATTTGCAAAAAATTTTATTCTTCGTGGCGCCATTAATGTCTTCACTGAGACATGAATGAAGCAAGTTTTTCAAAATTCTTGCTGTCACATTAGGTATCATATCGGCAAGACATTTCAAATCTCTGGTCAATCCGTCTGTTCAACGTTCACACATCCACTAAGACATCTTGTAGTTCCCCCGACATCACAAGTCTCCCCAATAGTTTTCCCTTTTTGTTTTTTATATCGCCATGACTTTCACCATCACAAACTATCGCCCAAACTTAATGAATCAGGCCAACATTTCTTCACTTCACTCTGAGGGCTCTTTGTCTCACTGAGATATTCACTTTGTCAATTGAAGTCGTCGAGACCAAGTAATTGTCATGTCGACAAAATAATATTCGTCGTGACCTCTCTTAGATCTCCCCACTGAGACTTATCTTATCGATACACCTTTTCTTTGGTGAGACCACACACATTGTCTCTTTGACAAATTTTATCTCTATACGCTCAGTTCTGTCGGTATAACATGGGGAATCGATAAGACTCCCCGAACTCTTCTCGGCATCATTGTCTCACCGAAAGAATCTTCTTTTGCTTTATCGGTAAGACCAGTGAACACTTCAGGTGGTCTTTCGAAATCTCACCCTGATGAATATAGTTTGGCCAATACCCTTTATTATATTCCAATCGGTAAAAATCAATTTCAATATGACCTCACATCGTCACACCAATACCTTTTGTCTTGTCGATAGAAAATGTGAACCCGCATTCTCTTGGCATATATCCTCATCGGTATGACACTTCTAATGTCTTGTTGATATACTGAAGAGATGTATATTATTATCGATGAGACATGCATCAACTTATGTTGATATTTTCAAATGTTAAAGATTTAGTGTCAGATGAATTTTATGGGGCTATATGACAAAATTTAACCCGGACCTTGGTGAAAATGCTATGTGAGGAAATTTTATGTCTGTAATATGAACTTCTTGGGAAAATAATAAGCATGAAAGGCTAATGAGGTTATCAAAATTTTATAGTTTCAACAACGAGTACGACTTGGTTGGGAGGAATGCGCACCCTATTCCGTTGGGTCCCCTTTGATCTTCAGATCATGATGGCGATATTTCCAGTTGGAGAGCTCGTGGTTTCTAGTTTATATTTCATGCTTTATAATTATTTTAGATGTATCTTGTATTTATTACCCCTCAGTTGTATTCGAGGTGGTTGAATTGTATTATGTAATCACATTTGTATGTACTACCTCATTCGGGGAATGAGTGATGTAATCTCATTTGATAAGTTAATTTTATATGAAATCTTCTTTTATTTCTTACTCTTATGATGTAATTTTCATGTATGGAATGTATGAGCATTTATTTCATTAAGTAGTTAAACTTTCTATGGATGCTTATGTTATATGTATGGGTTAAGTGTAACCTTAGTCTCATAGCCTTAGAGGTTTTTGGCATTAGGAAGTGAACTTACATGTTATTATACTTTAAATAAAAAACAATTGTGCGTTTGAGGAGTCTATTTGCAACTTCCTCTAGGGTTACATGGCGGGGCATTACAAATTTCACAACCTAAGTTATAGACATGAAGGTCACATAATTCCATGCTTTCTGAGTTAGTCCAAGTGTTGTCTTATCACTTTACATACTTCAAAACATGAACAAAATTTTGAAAAAGAGTTGTTCACAAGATCATTTTTCAAACCAAAACAATTGGAAAGACAGAAGGTCAAATAGTCCCACATCCATTATTGTTATCCTACCTATTTGAAATCAAAATAAAACAAACCATTAAGGTCATTCCTCCACTCAAACTACCATGATATTAAAAATTACTTGGGACTTGCAGATAGTACAAGCAATCTTTCTCGCAACATATCCTCTAGACAAGGAAGTGGAATATAGACCTTAGTTCTTCAACATTTTGATTCCCAAAGAAGTAGTGTCACCCAAAATGACACTCAAACCCTAGGGTCTTAAGCTTCACAACAACCATCTCATAAACCCCACCATACTTTATGACCATTTGGTCATCAACTCCCCAGTTCAACAACCAGATCTTGTATCATCGATCCTTCAACCTAGTCTCACATATATCGAAGGTGAACAAATGAACATCATAAGCATCTTAAGAACCTTATTTTTTTAGAAGAATGAAATGCCCCACCAATTTCTCATCGCATCAATTTTCCTAGATGAAGAGGAAGAGAAAGCTAACATAGTAGTTGAGAGACCCATATTACCACCACCCACGTGGAAATAATTATCCCCTTCATGATCTCACACAAGGTCAAGATCCCTAGGGTAAAATCCACAGGTTGTCATTTCAGACTTAGACATCTAAGTCCAAAGGCTCTCTAGAAACACCTCTTAGTGCTACATAAAAACACAAAAAAATTGGTGGAAATTTTCTATAGACACACTTCCAAGGACAATCTAGATTTATATATGTTCTTCTTTGGTCAAAATCCTAGCCTTTTCCATGATATTGAACTTCTCTAGAGGAAAGAACTAGATTTACATACCCACATTTAGGACAACATCAGGTCTTTAGAATTTGAGTTAACTAGAGAGTACACCACTCTCCCATAAGAGACCCAAGTTGTTTATGACAACCACGAGATCACATCATAGGAAGAAAATGGAAGTGAGCAATAACGACACTAGTAGCCCACCAACAAACCCCACAAATGATGATATAAACCAAGTGACCTTTTGATAGGGTATTGAAATATCAAAACATCCCAAAAACATGTTGATATATTGCCTAAATCATTCTTATCAAGGGTCACAATATCAAATAGGGCAACAACATCAAGGGTTTCATAACCCCCATCAAGGAATAAGTCCAAAATATCAAAATTCCCTAGATAAAATTGAGAGAGATCTTGAGGAAATTAAATGAGATAAAAATCCAACATATAGCGATTCCATGTGCAAAGTCAAGACATTACATATCCACAAAAAATGAGCATCATTCCACAAGCACCTCAACAACACCTCCAATATAAAAAATATCAAGGTGTGCCTCAAATACAATATCAGGGTGTACCTCAAGTGCAATATCAAGATGTACCTCAGCCATGGTATCAAGAAGTTCCGCAACACCAAGGTGTACCTCAAGTAAAATATCAAAATATACCCCAAATAAAGAATCAAGGAGTTCCATAAAATCAAGAAAAGCCACAGAGGAAAGATTACTAACCAAGAAGGAAATTCACCCCTTTGGGAGAGACTTTAGAGGTAATCATGCACAAACTAGTACAACAAGAACTTATCAAAATCAACGATAGTCCAACTTATGGTGAAACAAGCTTTAAATTCCCTTGGTATAACTCGTACGAATGATGTGAGTTCCAAAAAATCAAGGGTCACCCAATAAATAGATGTGCTACACTCAAAAATCCCATCCAAGACCTCATTGATCAAGGAGAAATAGCTATTAAAAATGGCATTCAAGGGCCATCTACCAATAACAACGATAATAATGTCTCAACCTCAAAATTTGAAAGCAACGATCAAGAGCTATCTATCACTGATCACATTGACAATGTTTCTACATCATCCAGTGAGAAAGAGGACATGCATCAAGAATTGAGTCCCAGGCATGATCAAAATCAAGCACCCAAGTCTAGCAATGATTTAGTCCAAGATATATTGACATCATCTAACCTCACGGCAATACATATTGATGATCAAGAGACTCTTGATCTAATTCTTATACCCAATGTAGAAAATCTAAGCCAAGAGCTACCACCCATATGTCCATATTTTGAGGAAATCCAAGGATCCTTTATAATAAATACCTTCTTTGAAATTGATCCATGTCAATAATTTGATCTAAAGCATGTCAAGAATAAAACCACACAAATTCAAGATCAAGAATCCCTATCATCAAAATACCATTATGATTTGGCAGATATCTTTCAAGACATCCCATGTTTTCCAAAAGAAGAACGAATCAATATACCAAGAACACATACATCTACCCATGAGATGATTACTCCTAATAGAAATGTAGATGATCTTCACCTAATACAAGAGTCTCATACTCTTGATATCATTACCAAAGAACAATAGTATCCTACTCTTAACATTTGTATACAAGATCAAGACAACAAAATCTAGAGACATATCCGAAAGGCAACATGAAGAAGACTTATACATAAGTTGTGAATCAGAAACATCTTGTGGAGACATATCAAAAATGGATCATAAAGAAGACTTATACATAAGTTGTGAATCAGAAACATCCTATGGAGACATATCAGAAATGGATCATAAGGAATACTTATATATAAGTTGTAAATCAGAAACATCTTATGAAGACATATCAAAAATGAATCATGAGGAAGAATTTTACATGGACAATAAATTAGGAACAACTCTTGAAGAAGCATTAAAATATGATATTTCACAGGATCGGGCCGAAGATATCAATTAGGAAGGTATCCCACATTTGAAGGATCCTATCAGTATGGAAGCTACCACATTTTAAGATCCACAACAAAGTAGAGAAGAACTAACACCTTATCTCCAAGGTAAGACATATCCCATTGCAAATAAACTCTCTCAATGGATTCAATATCAAGGCAGTGGATTAGGTCTACATCAACAGTGTATCTTAGAACCAGTGCAAATTATGGGAAATCCTAAGCATCGAGGTCTTGATTATTCAATAGCTAAGGGAGATAAACACATCAAGGATACATCCATAATACTGGGGAAACTTTATCTAATGTAAGCATCAACATAGATAGCACTAAGAGTCCTTGTGATGAAATTGATAGCAACGCTACAACTAGCCATACCATGAATCGACATCCATGCATATTTCCACCCTCTGATTGGGACCAACAACAAGAGAAAAATCTATATAAAAGAAAGGAACAATTCATTGAAGCAAAAGAATTAGAAAATAAAAATGGACAAGAAAGATTCAAATGGATACAAAATAAAAAGAAAGAAAATCATCCCTATCAAACTCCATTAGTCAACAGAACTATGGGGAAAAATAAAAAATGGAAGTTCGTCCATCAAAAATGTCCAGCAATGCAAAAGAAAGCTTCAAGAGTGAATTACAAGGTATATGAAGATGTTGGTCCCAATCGAATCTCCATATCCACCCATCATTTCTCATCATCCCAAGTTTGGAGAGTCAAAGGTTCCAAACTATTGACCAATCCATATAAATATCATATGCCTCAATGCATTTTTCCATCCATGATATCCAACTTTCACATTGACCATGTGTTGGCAGAAAATATTTATCATAAGGACTCTAAGGGCACTCTATTGCGATGTGCGCATCAAGGTAAGGTTAACTCTGGTATCAACAATGAAGACAAGAATTTCTAGGGGTTACATTCAAGCACCCGTATCCTAGCAAAACAACTCATCCAAGCAGGATATCGTTGGCACGTCATGACAAAAACAACAACCATATCAACACCAACAACATCTACATCAACACCACTAGGTGGTCCAACATGCACAAAAATATTGTCACCATGATGAAAACTTGGTAAACAGGCATCTTGTGTGACATCAAAAATCAATAAATCAAAAATAAAATAAAAAAAGTCAAGAGAAAAATTGTCCTCCCGTGAAAACCATTATGGTGGCGCTTTGGACAAGTACCATGATGAAAACCTAAAAAATAGGCATCGTGTGTAGAATTGAGCATCTACATGCACCATTTTGGGTGGAAGCATCTCAGCTTATCCATAAGGAACCCAATCCATTGTTTCCAAAATCCAACTTATCTTGATCTTGACAAATGTTTGATATACATTTTACACTTTCTTATGGAAGACATCTTGACATGGTTCATTATCATTGATCCTATCCTATCCAATATTATCTGAGCCATGAGGTATTTTCCAAAGGGAATACTCTATCCAAACATGCTATCCTATCACAAGATAATCCATCACCTACATTGCTAGACACTAGGGGTAAATGCTTGCATCTTGCTTCAGAATTTTTTTTGATCTATGTCTTCTAACTCACAGTGTGATCTAGGCATCATCCCATAAATAAGGTATCCTGCTAACACACTACCAATGTAACCTTCAAATATGATGACAACATGGAGTATTCCTTCACTCTAAACTTCTAAGATATCAATAGTTGCTTGAACCCCACAACTAGTTCAAGTAAGCTTTTCTGCAACATATCCTCTAGAAAAAAAAGTGAGGTATCAATCCAATTTTTCAACATCTTACACCCCAAGAAAGAGGGTAAAAATCCACCAAACAACAAGGTATACTTTTCAATTCACTAGTAGGGTAACCTTCAAAACAACAAGGTGTACCACTAACACACTACCAAGGTAACCTTCAAAGATGCCAACAAATCGGATTATTCCTTCGCCAAAAAATTCTAAGATATCAACAGTTGCTTGAACCCCATAGCTAGTTCAAGTAAGCTTTTCCACAACATATCCTCTAGAAAAACAAGGTGAAGTATCAATCCTAGTTTTCAATATCTTACACCCTAGACAAAAGGGTAAAAATCCAAAAACATCTGAACAACATCAAAAAAGAAAACATCGTTGGGTTATTCCTTCACTCAAACAGTCTAAGATATCAACATTTGCTTGAACCTCACAGCTAGTTCAAGTAGATTTCCCACAACATATCCTCTAGACATAGAAGTGGATTATCAATCCAAGAATTGTTAATCCCAAAAACAAGTTTATGCTTTGAGTCAAATGGTCGAACTACGTGGTCTTTGCGTGTACAACATAGGCAAGGTTTTTACCTCCCGAGGCCTTAGGTTATTCCCATTAGGTTTTTATTAGGATTTCTTCCAACTTAGTTAAAAATATAAAATCCAAACAAATTAAAAAAAAAATCAAAATTCAAAAACATTCACAAAACAACAAAAAAACCACGAAACTGGTAATCGAATCAAACAGATCCTGAAGTCATCTCTCACTAGGATGCATTGGTTTGAGGACCACCTGCAATCTTTTTAAACCAAGATTTTAGGGTTTCATTTTTAACATGTCAAACTGATGGAACTTCAAATTTTTTCTCTGAAGTTCCATTTTATCTTGCCTATGTTCCTGGTCCTACTTGATGTTTAGCCTAAGGTTGGGGTTTTATATTTGTTTTCATGTAAAAACTTAAGTGTTTTATTTTATGCCTTGGGTGGGATCTATTTGGCCGTTACTTTTTGAAGAGGGTTTTAAAACAACTTAAGCCCCATTGTTTTGTCTAGGCTGGGCCCCGTTTGATCTGTCTTTTTATTTCCTTCGCTAGAATTTATTATTTCCTAAGTCTAGTATGGCCCCATATTCTCACGTTTAAAAGAAAACTTATGTCAATGTTTGTCGTTGGCCTTGTGATGTCCCCTCATGATTTTAATAAGTGTTTTATATTTTGTAGAGGGACAAAATTGCATGACTGTAGATCAATCACTGTTTGATCTCTGTCATCCCCCGCCATTCCGTGATGTCCCCACCACACTATTTTGGTTGATTGCGGTATCACGAGCTAGTGCCATGTGTCTCATTTGGTGAAACCAAAGGGATGATAAAACTACTTTAATATATTTATCCAGATTTAATACATTATGTAGTAGGTTACTAAAGAAGCTATGAGATGCAAGTGCTTCAAATCAATAGAGATGTTATAATCTCGATAGTAAAGGTACTTGACGATTAACGACAAGAGATGGAAACTGTACTGAACGAGAAGGATTGTTGATGGCCGAGATCAACGGTTGCCCACCATTGTGTGATAGGGAGTCGTAGGGTCTTTACTAATTGCAAAATCATGAGTGAGCACCACATGGATTTATTTGGCAACGTAGAGTATGGTGGGCCATTGTCGCCATGGTGGAGATCATGCCAGTTTTTTTTAAAGGTATCTGTTCGATGATGCAACCAAAGTAAAGGATTAATGAATAGTATTTGAATTTGCATCAAATGTGATTTGAGCCCTTGACATAGCACACGAGTAAGCTTTAATGGTGTACAAGATGTCTACTGGCATGATTTGATCAAAATAAAGCAACCATTTTCTTGCCCTATTGTGTCATAAAGCATTCAAACATCTTTGTGGAGTAGTCTCAAGGCTGAGGATGAATTTACGAGTTGTTAAAACAAAGATTACGGTTCCTACAAACACAAAGTCGTAAGTTGATTTTTGTTTCTCCTGGTTAAGTTGTAATCTAAATTTGGGGGGATTTGTTGTGTGTTTGTCGAAGGGTTTGTTGATAATTGTTTTAGGGTTATAGGTTAACTGAATTGTGAGAAATTGCAAGGTTTTGTTCTGTAATTTTGTAATTCCATTTCACCCTAGTTTGTGTGAGGTTTGAAGTAGCAAGGAAGCCCTAGCTTACTCAAGATAGCACCATCAAAGAAACATATCGGCCAGGTTGATTATCTAAAAAGAAACCTATATGATGACTTCTTGGATCAATTTTCTTTTTCAATGAATGATAGGAAGAAGGGGTTGGTTTTGATGTGAGGAAAAACCTTAGGAGAGGGATTAGTGTATAACTATTCCAACATAGTTAATGTTGGGGTTCCCCTTATGGGTTTAGAGATGTTCAGATTGTGGTTTGGATAGAGGAATTTTCCCCACCCCTTTTCAAATGGTTGGATATATGATATGGGGAAGCTGGTAGTACCGAATGTATTCCCTGATGTGGACTTGTTTAGAGCAGTAGGTGCACGATATGACCCTATTACATAGGTGATTAGAGATAATGATGGAGGGGTTCTATTAAGCATTAACAAAGAAGAGTTTCAACAAGTTTTTGATCTGAGTGAGCCCAGTGTGTTCTTGGTTCCTATTGATCTTGAGAGGATGAAACACGAGTATGGGAGGTTGAAGTCACTGTTTAGAGTTAAGTTGCTCCCACCTCATTTGGCTAGGGCAGGAGGTTCTAAATTTTATATTAGCCCAAATGACCAGTAACCTTTCAGACAGAACTTCTTTGCAAATCATTTCTTGGCCATTTTTTACTCCTTATTTCAGATTTTGCATTTTAAGCCCAACACAGTGATACCTATAGCCTACATATTCATTGGGGAGAAAATAAAACAACCCAATTTCTCGGTGGTATATTTTTTTGCTTCCTTTTTGGCCAAAAAGATACATGAAGGGTTGTTGAAGTTGCAAAAAAATGATGCAGGCACTCCATTCTTCTAGTATTCCATGTTAATGTATATGTTCTTGTATAAGAATGTTGAATTCTTCTCTAAGAAGATGGAGTTAAGGCAGTTGGTTAATGGAGAAAGATTTCCAGTGCAAGTATGGACTACTGACTTATCATATAACAGGGAGAGTGTCAGTTATGTGCAGTTTGAAAACTATTTCACTTCCATATTGAGAGCTAGGCTGATGGTAAATGTATTCAGAATTCTTGAGGAGTTGCATGATTTCCTCAAACCAAAGGGGAGGAAGCCAAAATTAAAATTTTGCCACAACTGGGGTGACATTATCCTATACCTAGTCAACACTATTTTGAGGGTGTATGGTTTTTAAGGGACCCCTCATATATTTCCATATAATGTGCCACCAAGAGTTGGTTTTTTTGAAGTTATGTGGTAGATTGGTTGTATCCATGAAGACAACCTTACAAGAAAAGGTAAAGGAATATTTTTCCCTGATTATAATGTGGTGTCTGATTTTGTATTTTCAAAAGGAGGTTGGGTCTATTTTGGAAAATATTTTGAAGAATACCATTTAAGGTGTGGTCCCAAGTGGCAACATGATCCTGAGGGCTTCTTTGCCCTTTTCAGACAAAGGATAAAAGGTGGTAAATTTGTGCATGAGTTCAATTTCCCTGAGGACCTGATTAGAAACGAATTTGACCTAAGTAAGCAGGAATTGAATAATGAGAAATGGATAGCTTATAAAGCTATTGGAAATTGTGCACAAAATGGATCCAAAGTATGATCCATTGATGGAGTTTAGTCCATATCATAAGAAAATTGACTTTTTGATGGACAACTTCAAAGGAATCATGGGCATCTTGATGGCCAAGAAGATAAACTTGGAGTTGGACCTGGGCATATAGGAGAAAGATTGCAGGCCACTTAAAGAGAGGCCAGCCTACTAACCTTAAGAGAATTGGCCTATTTACAGAAGGAAAATAAATGATAGCAGTGATGAGGAAGAAGAAGATAGAAAAGGAAAACAAATAATGAAATTTCCTGCACAACCAGGTCCACGGCTCAAAACACCTCAGGCAATTAAGATTATTGATTTGGAATCATCACCTAAAAATAGTCCCTCACCACCACCATCAGATCCAAGCCCTAAGAGGTGAAATATTAAGCAATCACAAGAGGACTCGGTGGGTGAGATTGTTGTCACTGACCAGGATATGAAAATGGGTATGCCTTCTCCTCCCAGACCGGCTGAATTGGTTCTATCTAATTTGGATATGAAAGGAAAATGTGTACAAGATACAAGGATGGAGGCCTATAAGGAGTTCTTAGATGATGACACCTTTGTAAAAACTCCATTCTTCTTGCAATTAGTATGGAGAATGAAATTGGAAGAGTATCAGGAAAAGTGAAAGAAGAGAAGAGAATTGAGGCCTGACGGGTCAGACCAGGAGAATGATGATGAAGTAAAAGCTGAATTAATGAATGCATTCAAGAGCATCACTCCATAGGAGGGGAGAAAACTGGTAAATCAAGTTGGTGTCTTGATTCTTCCTAAGTGGGATATTTTAGATGCAGTAGCTTTCAATTCTATTTTGAAGTCCAAGCGTCCACTGCAAGATTCTGAAGAAGAGGTTAAGGCAACATTGCAAGATTCTGCCTTTAGTGAAGAATATGAGACCTTGGCAATTTGGGATTTGTCCCCTTAAGGGAGAAAGCCCAATGTTACTAATATTAACCCAAACCTAAGAGGGGGGTTAATAATAAAGAGAGCTTCAAATACCTCAACCACAAAGGCCACTAATTTGACTATGAATGTGGCCAAATTGACCCAAAAGACTGTTGAAAGAGGGGAGGTTGAAAGGAGAAGCCTAATGGAAAAATAAAATTTTATAATTGGAGAATATATCAAGGTACAAAAAAGGAATGTTGAGTTGTAGACTGAGGTGTATAGGTTGAAATATAGGAAAATTGGGGAGACATCAAGTGCTCGAGGGATTAAAACATTGCCTTCCACATTAAGGTCAGTGTCTCCTACTTCCCCCATTGTTTCTACACCAGGATCTCCTAGTCAAACTTTTTCCCTCAGCCCTACTTTGGAACCAATTAAAGAAGATCTAGAATGCTTTGTTGACCCAACAAAGAAGAAGCTAATGCACAAAATTGCAGAGCTACAGGCGTCTTTGAAGGTAAGTGAGGGAGTATTTTCAAAGCAAAGGGATATTGTTAATGCTGTATTGATGCATTTGAATGAGAATGTTGATGACAGATTTTCATCTGTGTACTCTTCATATTATTTATTATTAGGTGCAATAAAGAACATTGATAGGGATTAGGAGGTAGCAATACCACTAA
Organism: Sequoiadendron giganteum; assembly: GCA_007115665.2. Classification (NCBI taxonomy): domain Eukaryota; kingdom Viridiplantae; phylum Streptophyta; class Pinopsida; order Cupressales; family Cupressaceae; genus Sequoiadendron; species Sequoiadendron giganteum. The sequence goes on along the minus strand of CM021103.1, from coordinate 340,705,952 downwards.
TTGAAAAATGGATCCTGAGGTTCAATGATTTAGATATAATGTATAAGGCCTCAAGGTTTGATATAAATAATAGGCCCCAATCATTAAGGCCTACTCAAGTGTTAGTTAAGTCATTGCAAGGTTTTTAGGCCTTACCAAATGATTTGAGTAGGAAGATTAGAGAATTGGTAAAGAATTTTGATGATTGGAGTGACACATTGTTACCTGATATTATTGATGAGCAAGGAAATATCAGATCACTTCAACAGTGGCAAGATTGGGAAAATGAGGTCATCAATGCTCAAATTAGATTAATTTGTGATGACTCAGATTTTGATTTATTGGTGAGCTGTATGGACAAAATTATCAGCACCAGCTCATTCTTGGAGTCTTTTGAAAGAGAAGAAAATTAGGTGGCAGTCAAGTATATGCCATATAATTTCAACATAAATGAGGTAGTTAGTTTTAATTGGCCAACTGATGAAGAGTACCAATAGTGGGTAAGTGTATATTTAACTGAGGAGGAATGAAATGGAGTAGGCTTCTAACGGTTAAAAAATTAGTTGTTGCAGTTACAACAGATTCTAGTTTTGTTTTTGGTGACAATATTAGGTGTAGAATTCTTGAAGTTTTGTTGCTGCATAAACCATTCTCAGCAAGCAAGATGAACAAGAAGATTCTCCAGAAATTTGTTGTTCTAACAAATTTTGAAATATCACAGGGTGGTCCATGTGGCTGGTGACATGTGTACTCTCTGTCCTAATGCTTTTTTTCTCCTTCATTCTCTATAAGAAGGATTTCAAGGCCAAAAGTATGGGTTAGCAAGTTAGATGTTTTGGGTCGAGTCTAGATGAAGTTGCAAAGAAAATTGTAAAGTCTGGTAGTTTTTTAGAGAAAATGCAATTTAGGTTTTGAGTCATTCTATTGTAGGTCTTGAACTCATGGAGATTTAATGTTTTATGAAAGTACTCGAATTTGAATTGAAATGATTAATTCAAGATCACGTCTCTCCATTGTACAAGCATATCTAAATTTTGAATAAAATGATCAAGGGTTGTTTCATTCATCTCACTGTTGTGATGTGTATAATTCTTGTTTTAGCTTTAATTCAAGGAATTAATTAAAATGCTTAAATGGGATTGTAGGTTGATATATTTTCTATAAGGATTTGATAAGCAGTATTGGGTTAGAATACAAATTGATGAGATTGTAAGGTAATGTTATTGAGGATCTTATATGTTATGTGTTAAATCTGTCATGAACCCTTAGATGCCTATGAATTTGACTCCTCCAATGGATATATGGCACTAATCTAAGTTGTTCTTATTCGTGAGGTTCAGTATTTGTTTTTCTTTACCTAGAGCTTGCTACAAATTGCAAATCAATGACTATATTTTACTGTGAAGTGTTGTTTTAGTTATCTCATGCTCCAAATAGTTGATAATATTGATGAACAGTCGATTCTATTCAATGTTATCCTATTATGTTGAGATATTAAATGAGATTATTTGTTGTTGTTAATGTTGTTTATGATAATTGTGTAGAGGTTGTAAACACATTAAGGGATCACCCTCTCAGGTCTTGCAGAGCCCAAAGTGTAGGAGGTCTTTAAAGTCCTCATTAGTTGGTCTAGGTCCTTCGAGCTACCCTTGATTGGAATTGGAAATTCCATAGGTAGATTAGAAGATCAACTTGGTTATAGTAAAACCAACCAACACAAACAACACAAAATGATATAATATGACAAACGATATTTAGGATGACAACAAGCAAATGCTAATAGGGTTTAAATGAAACAAAGACAAATGCAAGATCATGAAAGCAATGGAAAATTTAACTACACAAAAATTGAAAACCACCAAAACCATTGCAAATATCATGAAATTATACCCCATTTTTAAAAAAAAAAGCACTAAAAAATACTTTTGTATGACCAAGATATGGTCATTTGAAGATAGGGTAAAATTACAAGTCACATAGGAAACAAAAGCGATATTTAGGACAACTGCATGAAACAAAAGAAATATTTAAGGACAAATGCATGAAATAAAATGAGATTTTAGGACAACTGCTTAAAACAAAAGTGTCAGTTTAGAACAATTGTGTAGTTTTTAGACAACTGCATAGTTTTTGAACAACTACTTAAAACAAAAGCACCAATTTATGACAATAGCACAAATTTCAAACAAAAGCACAATTTTCACAAGTACAAAAGCGCCAAAACCGATGCAGATGCTCAAAAATCACCAAAACTTTGCTATTGACTCAAGAAAATTTGTACACACATAATGAGAACATAACAAAGCAAAATGAGAAGAAACAAGGTACATGCTACAAAACTGATGACTAAAGGACATACAAACTCTTGAAATGCATCTACATGATATGAGGCTCCCTGACTCCTCGCCATAGCTCCTTGACAATCAAAAAACAAAAAAAATCAGATAACTTGAAAACACAACAAAACAAAAAAACAAACAAAGCAAACATCAAACAGCTAGAACTTTCTAGTAACAATCACATAAGAGTTGACTATAAACAGACAAAAAACAAGGCCAAAGTATCAACTACCTGTCTTTTTAAACAAGTCCCAACAAAATATTGAGATATGCCTTAATGGATCCATTCCTACGATAGAAATGATCAACAATGGATAATAGCCCCACCCTAAACAAATATGGCAAGTGATATTGCACCCTTGTTTTATCTTTTTGTGATTTATTTTATTGACTCATTCCCAGGATCTCTTAAGGATGTTCAAAATGATTTAGAGAAGAAGGAATGGGGGAAATTGAGCATCATTTTGATTTGTTGTTTGTAATATTACCATGGTGAGTACTTTCTTTTTTAAGTATGCAAAATGTATTAAAACAATTCGTGAAGAAGTTACATATTAGTGTTTTATACCTCTCTCTGTGATTGGTCTAAAAAAATTTCATGTAATCACCCCTATACTTTAAAAAAAGTTTCCATATGTCTGGTATGAAAAAATATACTCTTTGTTTGTAGATTCAAAGTCCACGCAATGGATACAAAGTCACCTTGGTAATTCATACCCTGGTGCATCGTATTTGTTTGCTACATCAAATAGGATTGTTCAAACAATGAAGTATTTAAAGCAAAGCAAAGTCACATCATCAATTCTATCCATCATCATATTTCTAATAACTAACAAACATCACATATTTCTTCTAATTAACATCAATTTTCTATCTATAATTATAATTCTTCTAAATTAACATTCATCCTGCATAACATATCATCAATACCATATCCATTCTACATCCACAAATGTTATCAATACATATCATGATGATAATAATCCAATTAAAAACATCATGTAGCATGTATGGGGAATTCATCTATCAACATCCATCACATCATAAAATGAGACAAAGTATGATTCCTACATCTACATCATATCCATACATCAATAAGGCACAAGAACACATAAACATAAAATGAGTCTGAATCGAAGAAGGTATATCTCATATATATCATCATCAAAAAGGAATATGTCATAAGTACATCCGTAGTGCCACAAGTGTGATAGGAAAGTACAAAATCATAACATATATACAAGGTCTCGACTAGACCGATGAATATATATATAACACACATGTCTACAAAATGCCTCTACACCATGAAACAATATGAAGATCAAATCCCAAAAATGGCAAGACCCCAAAATGCAATCCCACTGCATCAATAAAGTCTCACTCCAATGCACCAAACTAGGAAATCAGATCAAACAAGTGATGAGGATGTCTCTCTCTCATCAAGAGTGATCAAAGATTCATCTGCAAGCGACATAAACCAAGATGTTAGGGTTTCACTCTAAACAAGCAAAGAAACATAAAATGACACATGCTAGATAAAAAATGGCATGTATGATACTAAATGGACACAAGCTAGGGTTTACAACACATGCATGGTAACAAAACGATGCTTAATGGAAAAAAGATCATAAGCTAGGGTTTCACTCTAAACAAGAAAAGAAACATAGAACGACACATGCTAGATGAAAAATGACATGTATGATGCTAAATAGACACAAGCTAGTTTTTACAAAATACACATGGTAACAAAATGATGCTTAAACAAAAAAATAAACCAAAACTAGGGTTTCACTCTAAACAAGCGAAGCAACATAAAACGACACTTGCTATGTAACAAACGACAGTTGAGACGATAAAAAAATACAAGACAGGGTTTTAGAATGCAAACATGATGAAAAATGATATTCATGACAGTAAACGAACACATACTAGGGTTTAGAACAAAGCTAAGAGAAAAACAACAGACGGAGAGTCAATTACCAAGTTCTAGGACAAATGCTCAATAGAACCCAGACAAAAGCACCATTTCAGGATAAATGCACAATTTTAGGAAAATTGCACAAAAACTTGGGTGCAATTTCCTTACAAGTGCACAGTTTCAGGACAACTATACAATTTTTCAAACAACTGCATAGTTTATGAACAACTGCTCAAAACAAATGTGCTAGTTTTGAACAAATGTGCCAGTTTTTCAAAAAAAACTCCAAAAACACCTAACAACTATGCTAAAACTGAGACAAATGCACCAAAACCTCAAAAACAGTGCATTTGTCTGATAGGACTTCACACACGCAAAACAAGAACAAAAAAATGATGAAAGCAAAAGGAAAAATTGTACATACCATTGCACCAATGTCTGAAGGCCATCTATACTCTCAAACGAGCTTGAAATGTGGTGGGGAAACCTCAAATCTCGGTATTCTCCCTCAAAAACTAACAAAGTGTGGAATCTAGAGACAAGAATTAACAAATGGAACCAAGCACAAATGATCCAATCTAAAGACAAATTTCCTATATAACACCTCAAGGGAACCCTAATTTCATCTAGGAAACCCTAATTACACTTAGGAAATCTTCCTACTTACAAATTTGAAGCTATGAACGAGAAATGATGCACATTAACACATAATATTGCATTCGAAAACCTTGAAACGACAATACAATAGTGTCAAGAGCCTGACCTCAAAGCTTGAAATTTTTGGTCAACCTCTCGAGGGGGTAGCACAAAGTCCTACCCTCATTCCACTGAACACTAGGGCATAGTGGGGCATTATTTTTTTTATTTTTCTTAAACTTAATCTTTGAAACAAAGCAACCAATACTTTGTATCAAAGAGGGGCAAAATGTAAACATGTAAAATTGACTTGACACATATCACACAACCTTGAATGACATCAAACAACACTGAACAACATGGAACATCCTCAAACAATGTCAAATGATATGGAACATCATCTCTGATCATCTCAGAATGACTCAGAATCATCCCATAACACTTTGGAATGACTCAGAATCATCTCGTAACACTTCAGAATGAGTTGAAATCATTTTGTAACACTTCAAAATAACTTGGAATCATCCCATAACACTTTGGAATGACTTAGAATCATCCTATAACACTTCAGAATGACTTGAAATCATCCCATAACACTTTAGAATACTCGGGATCGTCCTGTAACACTTTAGAATGGCTCAGAATCATCCCATAACACTTCAGAATGACTCAAAATGATCCTGTAACACTTCAAAATGACTCAGAATCATCCCATAACACCTCATAATAACTTAGAATCATTTATAATGTCTCGAATCATCTTAGAATCACCCTGAAATAGTTCAAAATCATCCTGTAATATCTCGGATTGTCTCACATCATCTTGGAATCATCCTGAAATGCTCCAAATCATATCACAATGTTCTTGGATCACATCACATCACATCAAAATGACAACAAAAACCTAAATTCCTTTATTAATTAAATAATACATTATTTAATTAATTCACTTTTACATTATTTTGGACAAATCTAATAAATTTCATTTATTTAATAAAGTCCCAAAAACCCTAATTCCTTTATTAATTAAATAAAACAACATTATTTGATTAATTCACGTTTCATGGTTTTGACCATTTAAATAAATCTCATTTATTTAATAAAATCCTACTCCCACCTTATTTTGTCTTGATTGATTAAATAACACCAATTATTTAATTACGTCGTGAAATCATCGTATTCCCCTAAGTGGATTAAATTATTAAATAATAATTTAATTACAACACTTTCCCTCCAAAATTTGAATAATTAAATCAAACTATTCAAATCAATTATCAAAAATCAAATAAAAAACTAATACAAATTTGTTTGTAAAAGTCAATTTTGATTTGCACATTCAAACTCCAAAAAGGAATTAATTAATTAAATCAATTAATTCATATTCCTCACCCACTTTCTGATTGAGAAAATTACGATTGTTGACTAAGCAATATAATTTGTTAACTAATCAATCTTTTTTGTTAACTAAAACATCACATTCCTAACTAATCCATCACAAACCTAATTGATCAATCTATTTTGTTAACTAGTAAATCACATCCCTGACTAGCCAATCTATTTCCCAATCACACAAATTGTTCAATCCACTTTGCACAATTCTCTCATGTCTAAATCCTCTCAACACGCTCTGACCGTTGATCCGGATATTCTTCAAAACGATCTTGATCATCCATTTCAACTCTAATTTTCTATATAACAAACCTCTCTCCTCACAAAAAAGGATCGGAGAATCAACATACATTGAGCAACAAAGTTTTGTCAAGATCATCCTTGAGAGAGCTTCATCCATTTTCTTCGATCAACCAAACACAACAAGCATTCATCCATGCTTTACGCATGAACTTTGGTGGTTTCGCTTTGATAAGAACAATCCAACATCAAGCAAATAAACTCCGCTGCGTGATGGTAAAAGCTATATTTTGTTCTCATTTGGTAATTAGTATGTCCATTATCATGCTTCCAATAGAATAGTTTAAATTTTGTTTGTATAGGAGTTTCTAGATCTTAGATTTTAGCTTTTCGGTTGTAGATTAGATTTATTCATTAGATTGCTTTCATGTCCCTCTTGGATAATTAATCTAACATCCTTTCTAACCCTCACACAATAACATGTGATTTATTTTTGAATTTAATAGATATTTATTATTGATTTTCTAAATGCACTATGTGTAAAGTCCTAATTGATAGGATGATTGAAAAACATCTATAAATTTTAACAATTACACATTTTTTTGAGTCTGAAAGATGTGGGCTTCAAAAAAATAATAATTTTTTTACCAAGTTAGGATAGTCAAACAAATGGTTTTTAATATTTTTAAAATTCCTACTAGAAAATTCATATCTAATTATTTACTTACAAAAAATTAGAAATAATATGTGTCACATCCGAACACATGTCCTCTACTTATATTGAAAGATTCCAAAAATAATATTTTTTTCTCATACTTAGGGTGGCTAGAAAATCACCTTATTTTATTTTTGTCAAAATTTAAAGTACTACTGCATTGAAATTTAAAAATTTCACCAATTAAAAATATTTTTTTCCAAAAAAAACTAGTAGACTATAAACTACATTCATTTTTTTATAAATTCTATTCCTACATATTTTCCAAATTATGTTAATAAACTATTCAAATTTTTATGTGAGTTTTCTTAAGGATGTTTTTTTGTATTTTCATTGTCACTTAAGGGCCATGTTTGGCCCATCATGATCCTACACTGACCCTTAAATATGTATTAGAGTGATTAAATTATCACATAATGACATCTCCAAACCTAATCCACTGTAAAATTCTTAGAAAGAGTTTTCCATTGACTATAGAGGTAAAATACTATTGAACACCCAGAATATAGAGAGGGGGATGAATCGGTATTTTGTATAACCAATTAATCAAAAACCATCTAATTAACAAAGTGTATCTAACTTTAGTAATGAATGAAAACCTGAAAGATATCACAAGATGATGTAACACATGAACACCAATATTTTTACGTGGAAAACCCAAAAAGGGAAAAACCACGATGAGGATTAGCTCACAATATATTATAACCTGATATAAGATATTATAGGGGCTCACTGTCCTTGAAAGGATCACAGATGAAATTAGATACAAAACAAAAATGTCTTCATAGCCAAAGTGTGAACCAATACAAAGTGCACATTCCTTGTGCTAAATTTGATTCTTATGAGCTCTGAATACAAAATACTACTTTGCTTAGCAGTTGCTCAACATTCACAACAATTTTTTCCTTATAGTGATCTCACACATACAAATTCACAAGTTCGCACAATAGAAGATCTCGCACACATCACATTACATTCTTACTACTCTATTTAACTCAAAAATATTCCACATATATACCCTATTACATCTGCATACATCAATTGGGTCAGCCTAATTAGGTGTAGCCATATTTAAATTCAAAATCACTTTGTCAGCTTCATACTTGAAACAATAACTTCTTCATACTCAAATCAAACATACAAAACCTTATTTTTGTCAACATGGATCTAAAATAGATCCCCTTAACATCTTCAATACATATTGATCTTCATAACACATATTCAAGTATTAGGTGGGCCAAGAACTAGACCTAATCACAAAATAAACCAATCTAACCAACATCAATCATCCATAAAATCATATAAATACACACCATATAGAATATATGTATTAAAAATCTCCCACAACTGTAAATACTAAATCTAAAGACCGAAGGAATGCAGGCCAAATAACTCATACCATCTTGCACTGTGTAGAGCCAAAAACTGTATGTTGAACTTTGCTACTTGTAAATTTCATCTTGTTCATCCAAAATATCTTAAATATTGATCATAGATGTATTTAGTAGTCATCAATGACATATTGTGACCACATAGGCCAATCTTATAACATGAGTGATTTTGGAACGAATTATCGGATCAAGGTTTCACCAAAAATTATTTATCAGATTAGACAAAACTACCAACAAAAAATGTTGGCATAAATGACAACACATAAAAGGGTTTATTCTTCATTATTCCAACAATCTCCCCCTTTTTCATTCATGGAAACATGTGCCAAAAATGAATCTCCAAAAATTCAACATCAAAACTGACTTCAAACCTTGTATGAACTCCCCCTTTCAAACATACATAAAAAATTCTCCCAAAATATTTGTTACTCCAACAAACCTTCTCCCTTACATAATTTTTGAATTACTTCTCCAAGCTTCTCAAAAATTCTTTCCCTTTGACATCAATGACAAAGGGTATGTTGAGAACATACTTGTAGGTACTAGACTTGATACACATTACAAAAAATATGAAAGCAACTAAAACAATAAAAGAAAAAACATTAAGAATTTTTATCCGGAGGTGGAAGCACCTTATAACTCCTTGAGAATGGCTTTCCAAGCATATTTTCCTTCATCCCAAATATTCTTAGCAGTAGAAAGCACCTTATACATTGATTCTAACTCCACCAATATCTCCTCTCCCTCTTCCAGAGTAGTAGAATTAGGATTTATCTTTTCAATTTTTTTCACATCTGCAAGGGCACTTGAAATTAGAATGTGCTTGGTCTTCACCAAATCTCCAAGCTATCCAAACCACCTTATAACATCCTCTTTCTATCTTTGCAAGGTGAAAAATTTGTTTTACAAGTCTAAAATGATAGTCCATGAGGCCTAGTTTCTATCTTTTGCAATGCCATAATTTCTGGAGGCATTAGCTATTTGTGACTCTATTGAATCCATTAAGTCATTAATTCCTTGAGTGGCATCCGAACACCTCATACAATGAAATAATAATATTTCAGCTTCATCTTCACATTCATTCACTTCTTTCAATCAATTCATCACCTTGTTATGTGTAGTTGCACATCTATCTTGTAGTTCAAGAAATATTTACTCTGCAAGCCTTGATTCCATTGATTTTACAGTCTTCTCCTTTAGGCTAGAGGTATACTCCCTAAGTGAATTGGCCAGAAACTTTAAATTCTTAGTTTTTAGAGAGTTGTCAATAGTGGTACTGGGGGTAGCATCCTGTAGAGTCTTGATGGCATCATTGATTAGTTAAGTCCCCTTGTGATGAGTATCTATAATCTCCCTTCTCTTGGAGGTAATAAAAGTATCTCTGAGCTCCATCCTTTGAATAGGTGAGATCTCATTCATATCTACACATCCTTGATGTGACAGGAGTTGAATCAGTTAGGGAGGAATGTCCAGTTGAATCCTTATTTTTCTTTTCAAAAGACCCTTGACTGTATTACTGGAGGATTCTCTAGATGACTGTGATGGCACCATGGTCTTTTAGGTTTCTTCTTATTTTCTTTTAGCTTTAGTATCTTCTTAGTTCTCTTCTTTCTCTTCTTCTTCTTCTTTTTCAAAGCGGTTTTCTTTTTATTTGTCATTGTTTTCATCCTCCTTTTTATCCTCATCATATTTCTTATCATTTCTCTTTCCATATTGACCTTCTTCTTCTCCATTTTAATTTTCTTCACCTTCATTTCTAGAATCCTCATTCTACTTGTTATGGTGATCTTTAGCATTATCATTGGCATTATCATTGGCATCATCCTTATTCCAGTCGTTATTTTCATCGGTTGTATTTTCAATATCTTTCAAAGGGGAAAATGTCTTTGGAGGAGAATGTGTATCATCAAATGTATTCCCTAAAACATCCAAATGTGGAGTCTCTTATACAAAATAATCATTTACCTCTTCTACTACTTCTTTGAAAATAGGAAAATTGGTTATAGGAGGAATATTTTCCTTTGTATTAGTAAATTAATCTTTACCAAGCTCATTTACTTAAGCTATAACATATGAAGAAGCAACAATCATCCCAAATTTATGTGCAATATCTCTCACAACATCAACAGTTTCTCGCTTCAACTTTTTTGTATTGTCTTTTTCTATTGTCATGAGAATGGTAACTCTTTGCTTTACCCTGAACTGCTTAGTGTATACTTCCAATAAGGTAACCTTGTCATCCTAAGATAAAGAGGATACAATCTCATTCAAGGCATCAAATTTGATCTTATTTTCATATTTATCAACTTCATGCCTTCTTTTTACCAAATCTTTCCATAAAACATTAGTCACCTTCTTCTTCATAATATCCATGTTTGTATCTTCCTCATCTACCTTATCATAAAATTTGGTAGTTACTTCTAATAAACCATCATGCTCTAACATATTGTTAACCAAGGATTCCAACTTTATTACCATGAATTAGCTCTTACCAAAGGAGTCTTGGACTTCTTCTTCTCAGGCTTTTGTGTGCCTTCATTTTCTTTCTTCTCCTCTTTCTTGTCAAGATTTTTACGCACATGTATTAAAAAAGCTTATTTCTCCTTTTCTATCTCCTCTTCTTTATAGGAATCCAAAATATTTACCTTAGCCTTCTTGAATTTAGTAATAGCCTCTTGTGAGGCACCTTCACCATTGGTGGAAACACTGCTTCTTCTTTTTCTTTTCAATTGTTCTTCTTTCAAACCAAGTTCAATTTCCTCCTCCACAACATCACTTGAATTTCATCCTCTAGATGATTTTTGTTTTTTTCTCCTTTTGGAGGTAGCAAAAGCTACTACTCGAGGTACATTTTTCCTCTTTGTGGTCTGGGTGTTGGGTCCAAAGGGTGTAGAAAAATCACTTTTTGTTGGAGAACTGGGATCCACCTTCTTCCCTTTAATGACATCTATACTAGATGGTTTTGGAAATGCAGAGGCAGGGGTGGAAGCTAATCTTCCTGATCTATGTTGTCTAGAGGACTCACCAAATACTCTCTTTCCTTTCTACTGCAACTTCCTTTAATTTTTATAGATCATATTTTGAAAGGCCATGCATTCCAAAGAATTGTTCAACATTTTTGTTCACTCTTTTGGTTCTAGCAAGATTTGAAGTATCAAATAATACTTTAGTTGATTTCTCTTCATATGTGTCATGTCTAGGCATGGAGGAGTCCTTAGGACTGTTTAACAATAATTCAATGTATCTCTCAACCTCACTCTTTTCAATCTCATATCCAAGAGGCTCAATCCATATTTTTCTTAGTTCAACCACCTCTATTATACATTCATCATTAGATACAAGAAAGGCTATTCCATTTTCATATTTCTCCACTAATTTTTAGGAGTTATTTCTCTATCATACATGTTCTTTTGGAATACTATGAAAAATGTAGTCAGTGCATTGTCTTGATCTTTATAATCTCCATTGGTCTGCTTCTATCCCACACTACATCTCTCCTTTTGGGTAGCTCCCTCAAAAATTAGAATAACAAGCATACAATCATAGTTCCAAATTTAAAAGAATACTTCTTCATTTTAGTTTGATTCAAGTTCTCCAAAAGATGTTGTCAAAGCAACTCACATAAATCATAATCCTTCCCATTTACTACCATATCATATGCAACATAGGTTGTAGTTACAAATACTGAGTTCTCCCTGTTGGTGAAGTAAATTTCATGGCCAATCATAATTGATGCATATTTCATAGCATGATTGGTGATGGGTTTGGTTATCAATGCTCTTCTATCAAATGTGGCACCAATTAGCTGCATAGCCACATCATTCTTTACTAACTTTAGCACCGGTACGGGTTCAGTATTGCATAATCTAGTTACAGCCTTAATTACATCCTTAGAGATTAATCTAGGCATATCTATCCACATGAATTTTCCATGCATTTTTCTTAGAGCTATCCTCACATATTTTGCATCCAAATCACGACTAATTTTAGGAAACTAGTTCCAAATATCTAGCTTCTTTCACACTAGGTTTAAATACTCTGGTTTTACCACAAATTCATCTCCAGTCAGCTCATTAGACAATTAATTTTTAAGTGCTTGGTGATAATATTCATCCAATTTTCCATGTATATAGATTCTTAAGTCCTTAATATGCAAAACCTTAATTGGGGTCTTCAAAAATGTACCATCGGGGTCATTGTCAAAAAAAATCCATGAAAACCTTTTAAACTTTGGTCTAGGTCTTTTAGTGATCTCAACTATGGTTGGTGTAGCTATTACAGCCTCAAATTCTATCTCAAATTCTTGTAAAATCACTTCTAATACAAACCCACAAAGCATAGATAGATGTAAATAGCTTTTTCATGCTCAACGAAATCTAGGGTTTAAACCAATTTTCTTTGAATCACCTTCATTTCTCCTTCAATTCACTTGTATCTCTTTCAAATTTTAAAAAGTGATTAGAAATGACTTATAAATTCACTTTATACCTTACTAATTTGCCATAATTTCACATTTATTGCTTCAAATTCCCAAAAATTTGGTAAACACTTCACTAATACACTATAAACCCTAAAATTCTCTACAATTCTTCAAATTTGCATATTTTCTACCTATTCCTTTTCTAGAATCTTAAGCATATCAATTCATACCATATATCTTTATGTCATTGCTTAACACGTCATATATCTAGGGGTTGTTAGATTTTTGTATTATTGCTCCCCCTAAGCCCATGCCTAGGTTTAGTTTTCAAAAAAATTGTATGCACCAAATGGAGGTAAGATGCATTTGATTCATCCTTGTTCTTAGGTTCCTCCATTTTTTTCAGATCTTCTCCATTTCCTTCTTGACTTCAATAGGATCAAATTTCTTCATAGGTTTGTTCCTTTGTTCCAAATTAGTCTGCCCTCCATTATTTCTTCTACAAAATCTTGAAATGTGTCTAGGTTTGCTTCAATTATAGCATACAACATTTTTTTAACCAAACTAAATTCTATTCATTCTTGGTTTGCACTGGTTAACCTTATGTCCAAATACATTGCATGTATAATAGTAGCCATGAAAATATTAAAACATTCTACCAGTATTGAATCTATTCATCACCTAAATTTTGCACTTAGCAGCTCTATGTCCAAATTTCTTGCATGCAAAACATTGTCTAGAAAAGGTTCTAAACATTTTGATTCATTCTATTTCTAAATTTTATAGCCTTATGTCCAAATTTATTTCATGAAGTATGGGTACCTTTGATCATTTGGTTGTCTAATAAGAGGTCTTCCAGTATTTCCTTTTTTTATTCTTGATCTGTCTATCATTTCCTTGAGCCTACTTCTGATTGTCAACCTTTATAGGTGTTTGATTTGCCTTTGAACTTTGTCCTTCTTCAAGTCTTAAACCACCTTTATCCTTAGATGGTTTCTGAATTGCAATCAGTTCATCAAGCATTGTATTACTTATTTTGAATTTTTCTTCATGAGCTCTTGCATTCTCCAAATTTGATCTTAGGGTCACCACTTCTTTTTTACGTTTTCTACATTCATCAGTCTTTCTTTTTATCTTAGCATTCAAACAATCCTTAGTTCTCTTCTTTTCTTCCACTTGCACTTTCAGTCTGGTGATATCTTCATTTTCCTTCTTCAACTATTCATTAACTTCTCTATGTCTTTCTCTGAACTTCTTGATTTTTTCTCTCAACTTTTTTGATGCATTCATTTGCTTCCCCTAGGTTTTCCTTCAGACCTTTATTCTCACCTTCAACTCTATCAAGATCTTCAAGAGAAGCTTTAAGTTCTTCTTTGTCAAACATGCAGTCATCTTCTTCATATTCAATTGTAGAAATATCTTCTAGAGGAATAGGACACCTCTTATCATCCATGTGTTCAAACTCCAAGATCTTCCTCAAGATGTTAGGCTTTTCAAAAGGAATTAGGCTCTAATACCAATTATTAAACACCCATAATAGTGGGGAGGGGAGTGAATCAGTATTCTATATAACCAATTAATCACAAACCATACAATTAATAAAGTATACCTAACTTTACTAATGAATGAAAACATGAAAGAGATCACAAGACCACATAACACATGAACACCAGGATTTTTATGTGGAAAACCCAAAAATGGATAAACCACGGTGAGGATTAGCTCACAATATATTATAACTAGATATAATATATTGCAGGAGTTCACTGGCAAGACTCACTATCCTTGAAAGGCTCACAACCATAATTAGATATAAAACAAAAGTGGCTTCATAGCCAAAGTGTTAATTGATACAAAGTACACCTTCCTTATACTAAATTTAGTTCCTATGAAGCGTTGAATACAAAATACTACTCTGCTTAGTAGTTGCTCAACATTCACAGTAATTATGCCCTTATAAGGATCTCACACATACAAATTCATAAGTTCGCACAATAGCAAATCTTGCACACATCACATTACATTCTTAATACTCTATGCAACTCAAAAATGTTCCACATATATACCCTATTACATTTGCATGCATTAGTTAGGTCATCCTAATTATATGTAGCCCTATTTAATTCAAAATTACTTTTTCGGCTTCATACTTGAAACAAATAATTATTCGTGCTCAAATCAAATGTGCAAAACCTAATTTTCATTGGTACATATCTTAAATAGATCCCTTTAACATCTGCAATATTTTTCATCTTCATAGCACATATTCAAGTATTAGGTGGGTTAGGAATTAGACCTAATCACAAAATAAACCAATCTAACCAACATCAATCATCCATACAATCATATAAGCATGCGGTATCTAGAATATATGTAGTAAACCATCTCCCAAAATTATAAAGACTAAATCCAAACATCAGAGGAATGCAGAATAGATAACTCATACCATCTTGCACTATCACTAAAACAAATCCTTGTGATTATTTTTCTCCAATTTTTTGGAAAATTCGGCACTACTTTTTAGGATGGCGTTATTTTTGGAATTTTTTGTGCCAACCAAGACAAGAAAGCACTAATTCAAGCACAAATTAGCATAAAAATTAGCACCAAAATTAGTGTCGAGATTAGAGCCTAAATTAATGCCCAGTGTAGCGCCCATATTAATGTCAAAATTAACGCCAAGATTAGCACCAAAATTAACGCCTAATTGTTCTAATCTAATAGGGATTAAGGGTGTTAGAACAAAAAATCCTTCCCTAATATTCACTAGCCTTCAATTTCTTTCCAGCATTTCACTTGCATCAAAAGATCTACTCCCTTTGATTTTTAATTATATTTAACATGAAATGCAACAATTTGTGTGACAAGATCCATACTATCACCAACATTCCCTTTTTGTATTTATTCCTCTAGATAATTATAAACAAAGAATTTTTTTCCTTTACCGCAGTACTTTGTGTAGATTAAGGGTTCTAGTTTGAGGGATTAAGGGTTGAGGGTTGAGAATTGAGGGTTAAGGGTGGTTTAATGTACAGGGTAGATAGTAGAGGGTAGATGGTGTAAGGGTTTATGGTTTAAGGGTTGAGGGTTGAGGGTTGAGGGTTGAGGGTTTAAGGTTGAGGGTAGAGGGTTGACGTTATATGGTTCAAATATTAGGGTTGAGGGTCCAATGTATAGGGTAGAGGCTATAGGGGTTGAGGCATTAGGTTTTAAGGGTACTTAAGGGTTGAGGGTAGAGGGTCGAGGGTTTAAGGGTTGATGGATTAAGGGTTGACGATTGAGGGATTAGGGTAGAGAGTAATTTAATTGGGTTTAAGGGTTGAGGGATTAGGGATTAAGGTCAATCATATAAGAGGGTATTGGTTGGTTGAGGGTAGAGGGACACAGAGGGTTTAATGGTTTAAGGTTTAGGGTAATGGGTTGAGGGTAGAGGGTAGAAGGTTTAAGGACGATTTAGGGTTTAAGGGTTTAGGGTTGAGGATAGAGGGCAGTTTAGGGTATAGCTAGGACGTTTGAGGGTATATGGTTAAATTTGATTAGGGTAGAGTGTATAGGGTTAAGGGTTTAGGTTTTAAGGGTTGAGGGATTAAGGGTTGAGGGTTGAGAATTGAGGGTTGAGGGTTTAATGTATAGTGTAGATCAAAGGGTAGAGGGTAGAGGGTTTAAGGGTTGAGGCTTGAGGCTTGAGGGTTTAATGTTGAGGGTAAATGGTTAAGGGTATAATATGGTTGAGGGATTAGGGTTGGGGGTCCAATGTATAGGGTAGAGGGTACTATATGGGTGGATGGTATGTTGAGGGATTAGGGTTCACGGTCCAATGTATAGGGTAGAGGGTATAGGGGGGATTAGGGTTTAACTAGGGTTGAGGTTTGAGGGTTGAGGGATTAGGGTCAAAGTTAGAGGGTGTATGGTTCAAGGATTAGGGTGTAGGGTCCAATGTATATATAGGGTAGAGGGTAGAGGGTAGAGGGTGTAATGGTTCAGGGTTTAAGGGTTGAGGGTTGCGGGTTTAAGGTTGAGGGTATATGGTTCAAGGATTAGGGTTGAGGGTCCAATGTATAGGGTAAAGGGTATAGAGGTTGATGGATTAGGATTTAGGGGTACTTGTAGAGGGTAAAGGGTAGAGGGTAGAGGGTAGAGGGTAGAGGGTCGAGGGTTTAAGGGTTGAGGGATTAGGGTAGAAAGTAATTTACTTTGGTTTAAGGGTTGAGCAATTAGGGTTGAGGGATTAGGGCCGAGAATATAAGAGGGTATTGGGTTGAGGGTATAGGGATGTAGAACATTTAACAGTTTAGGTTTTAGGGTATTGGGTTGAGGTTATAGGGTTGAGGGTTGAGGGTAGAAGATTTAAGGCCAGTTTAGGGTTTAAGGGTTTAGGGTTGAGGGATGTTAAGGGTTGAGCGTAGAGGGTTTAATTAGGGTATAGCTAAGTCATTTGAGGGTATAATATGGTTGAATTTCACTTAGGGTTGAGGTTCCAATTTAGAGGGTAGAGGGTATAGGGGTTGAGGGTTTAGGGTTGAGGGATTAAGGGTTGAGGGTTGAGAATTGAGGGTTGAGGGTTTAATGTATAGGTAGATCAAAGGGTAGAGGGTTTAGGGTTTAAGGGTTGAGGGTTGAGGGATTAAGGGTTGAGGGTTGAGGGTTGAGGGTTGAGAATTAAGGGTTGAGGGTTTAATGTATAGGGTAGATCAAAGGGTAGAGGGTTTAAGGCTTGAGGCTTGAGGGTTTAAGCAGGTTGAGGGTATATAGCTAAGGGATTAGGATTGAGGGTACATATATGGTATGTTGAGGGACTAGGGTTGAGGGTCCAATGTATAGGGTTGAGGGTATAGGGGTTGAGGGATTAGGGTTTAACTAGGGTTGAGGGTTGAGGGTAGAGGGTAGAGGGTAGAGGGTTAATTAAGGGTTGAAGGATTAAGGGTTGAGGGTTGAGGGATTAGGGTAGAGAGTTTAGTAATTTTAAGGGTTTAATTAGGGTTGAGGGATTAGGGTTGAGGGTAGAAGGCATATGGTTCAAGGATTAGGCTTTAGGGTCCAATGTATATATAGGGTAGAGGAAGGGTAGAGGGCATAAGGGCACTTTAGGGTTTAAGGGTTGAGGATTGAGGGTTTAAGGTTGAGAGTAGAGGGTTGAGGGTATATGGTTCAAGGATTAGGGTTGAGGGTCCAATGTATAGGGTAGAGGGTATAGGGGTTGAGGAATTAGGGTTTAAGAGTACTTCTAGAGGGTTGAGGGTAGAGGGTAGAGGTTTGAGGGTTTGAGGGTTGAGGGATTAAGGGTTGAGGGTTGAGGGATTAGGGTAGAGAGTAATTTAATTGGGTTTAAGGGTTTAAGGGTTGAGGGATTAAGGTCAAGGGTATAAGAGGGTATTGGGTTGAGGGTTGAGGGACGTAGAGGGTTTAACAATTTAGGATATAAGGTATTGGGTTGAGGGTATAGGGTTGAGGATATAAGATGGTAGAAGGTTTAAGGTCAGTTTAGGGTTTAAGGGTTTATGGTTTAGGGATGTTAAGGGTTGAGGGTAGAGGGTTTAGGGTATAATTGGGAATTTTGATGGTATAGTATAGTTGAAGTTCGATTAGGGTTGAGGTTCCAATGTAGAGGATAGAGGGTATAGGGGTTGAGGGTTTAGGGTTTAAGGGTTGAGGGTTGAGGGTTGAGGGTTGAGGGTTGAGGGTTTAATGTATAGGGTAGATTAGAGGGTAGAGGGTAGAGGGTTTAAGGATTGAGGCTTGAGGGTTTAAGGTTGAGGGTAGAGGGTTGAGGGTATATGGTTGAGGGATTATGGTTGAGGGTCCAATATTGCATAGGGTAGAGGGTATAGGGGTTATGAGGAATTGGGGCTTAACTAGGGTTGAGGGTTGAGGGTTGAGGGTTGAGGGTAGAGGGTAGAGGGTAGAGGGTAGAGGGTTCATTAAGGGTTTAATGTATTTTTCTCCAATTTTTTGAAAAAGTCAGTGCTATTTATCAGGATGGTGCTATATATTTTTATCACTATCAACAATAAAAATAATATTAAGTTTATTGTTTTTGATTAAGGTAAAAGCGGGTTTTCAAGGGGCCCCAAAACCCTTTAACAAAATATAAAGTAAAGATAAAGCTTATGAAAGTTCAACATAAAAGATACAAATCTTCCTACAAAGATAAAAACAAAGACTAGCACAAAGGAAACACAACAAAAAACCAATAGGAGTCCAACAAAAACTAGCCGCTAAGCCAGATTGCTTAGAATATCAGCAACTTCCTTTTCCAGATTGTCCATATTGATTGCTACTTTCTTCATATCCTGAATATCCATAGGGGTTTTATTTTCCTTCCTTTTTAGGTTGGATCTGGTTCATTTGCTCGACCCTGCACCCTCAACTTGACTTTGTTCTTTATCTTCTTCCACATCCACACCAGTTTTTACTTGATGAACCCTTTCCAGATTCTTGACCATCATATTCATGGTACTAGCAGTGGACTTCAAGATTTTGTGGCTCATTTCTAGAACCCTCTAAATTGACTCTTTGACATTATTTAGCTTTTCCTCCATTTCTAAGAGCTTTCCATCGTGATTTCTCTTAAAATGCTACAAATCCTCCATAGTTTTCTTCAAGCACTCAACCATGTATCTCTTTTCATCTTTTGTCTACAAGTCCTTGGCTTTATCTTTATCCTTACTAGTATTTTCCATCAATTCATTCTTTTTTAGCTTGCTATTAAAGGCCCTTTGATATAACTTTATCTCCTTAATCTCAAAGAACACCCACCTAAACAAACAAACAAAAAACCACAACCATTGCATGCAATTTCAAGGATATCAATAGGGTAATCACAATCATCTTTGAAGTAGTGATCATCCTCCTTAAGGTCACTGGGGTACCGAGGTCGATCCTCCCTATTCGTAGGTGGGTAGCTATAATTCTCAGATGAATTGGTATGCTAGGACTCCTCTTGGTTGGTATCATAAGAGGTTTCCTCCATAATATTTTTCATGCCCTTCCCTTGAGGAGAAACACTGGGTGTATCTTTCAGCTTCATTTTAGTTACATCAGACCCCAGGAAGATGACTTTTTCCCTGCCAGTAGAGGTCATCGCACTAGGTTTAGTAAGGGCATAGGCTTTAGGCTTACTTTTGGTCTTACCCTTCCTTTTAGCCCTCATAGGGCACTCTTCCTCCTCCTCCATTTTATTATCCCACTCATCTTTATCCATATAGCTATCACCCAACTCCTCCTTATCAGAAACAAAGTGTGGAGAAGGGGTTTGATGGGAAATAGCTGACATTGATTTAAAGTTTTCATAAATGAGAACAAGCAAACCCTCATGTATGATGGGGTACCTCACTATGTTTGAAACATGGTCCTGAAGATTCACATTTAAATAAGTAGAGAGATATAAAGGAAGGGAAACCCTAACCTGGTACTGAAAATGGTTTAGGAGCACAAAGTGGTAATCAAAAACCCTGGTATATCTACCGTCAAAAGTGATATACTCCATTATCACTCTCAAGACCTCCCACCAAAGCAACTTAATTTTAGTGGAGTCATAGCTAGTCTTGGTAGCTCTCATAAGATCCTCCCTCTCCTTGTTAGACTTAAGAAAATTATTAACCACCTAGTTGGAGAGCTTTCAGTCCCTATAGAACTTAAGCCCTTCCATTGACATGCCAGTGACATCAGAAAGAAGTTGATCATCAATCGCCAGTTTCCTCTTGAAGATTTTTATCCTACCATTGTTCCAACCCTTCATAGAAAACCTAGTGATCACCTGATCCCTTCCATGAAGCTTTTCCAAGTAGCTCGTGATGCCACACTTCTCTAGCACCTACCACAATTTCTCATTACTCTTCAACTTCTTGCAATCCATTAATTCCAACCTGCAATGTTCACCTCCCATTCTGTCAATGATGAAAACCTTCTTCGAAGACTCCAAAAGACCACTATAGATAATTGCCAAAATGCCCAGAAAGCATGCAAGACACCAAATATTAATGAGGCAATTAATTCTACGGTACTTTATCCCATGAAGAAAGATGATGATGTAGCAGTTCCAAGACTGCATAGAAATTCACGCCTTCACCTTAATCATTATTTGGTAGGGGGAATTGAACCTTCCCATGGGTTTGATCATACATAAGTAAGGTTGTGAGGTCAACCTCTAAACCATCACTCCTCTGCCATGTCATTTTATTATTACCCTTAACTCCCTTGTTAGCAAATAAATCCGCCACCATATTAATTTCTCTATAGACATGGGTAACAAAGTGATTCTCAAAAGAGCTAGTAATTTCCTTAGATAAATTAATCCAATTATTTATAGTCCAGGAAGGCTTTTGAAAACCTTTAATACATTGAATAATATTACTAGAATCCCCTTCAATGCAAAATTTTTTGAACTTCAATTGTCGAGCAAGGTTAAGGACTTGATAAGCCCCTATGGCTTCAGCAAGTTGGTTGGTCTCGGTGCCCAAGGGGAGCACCACTTCTGAAATAAAATTTTCATTCTAATCCCTTATCACTCCCCCACACCCAATTAGCCCAGGATTACCCTTGGCCGCCCCATCAAAGTTGATTTTTACCCATCTAGAAGGAGGGAGACTCTAGTAGATACCATCCCTATGCCCCTTGGTAGGTTTAAGAGAATAAGAAACATCAGCCTTGACAACCATGACTCAATAACTTTGAGATCATAGTCTTGGCATTTGTTCTTCCCTTTAGCCTTCAAATTATAGTTTAGCATGTTGAAGTTCTCACTCACTGCTCTGATGATTTTCTCAAAAACCACGTCCTCTGAGAGGGAAGAATCCCTAAAGATTCTATTATAGTTCTCTTTCCAAATTTCCCACGCAATGTGTGGGAAGATATATTTCCAGAAAAAATTCATCACCTAATTATTTGAAGGCACCTTCCAGTGAAAATAGAAATCCCAAATAGATCCAGGAAAGACCCAATTGAGATTCCACAGCTGCAAAATCCTGCACCAAATGTTATAGACAAAGGGACAAAGAAGAAAAATATGTGAAACACTTTCAACATCTATGCAACAAAGATAAAATTTGTTAGGAAAAGAAAAACCACGCTTACAAAGATTATCATTAGTTAAGATTTTATTCTGGAGCAGAATCCACAAAAAAATATTGATTTTGGGTATAAGGTTATGCACCTAGGATTTCACCCAAACAGGAGGGGGGGAAATATGGTAGCAAGAAGCAATAGCTGATGAGATAGAAAAAATCCTAGAGGGAAATAATTTTCAAATCAAATAGTCCCCCTGGCCCCTCGAATTAAACACAACAGAATTAAGAATAGATTACAGGGGGGAGAGGTCTAGACTGATTGAAGAAATATAAGCCCACTGGCCAATTCTCTAATAGTCCCCAACAAAAATACCAAATCTAACTTTACACTCCTCCAAGTGACTCCTAAAGGTTGGTATATCACAAAAAGCTTCATTCCCAACCCTCTTGTCTTCCCAGAACAAGATTTTTTTCCCATCTCCAAGCTTCCACATCGCACCTTTCCTATCAAGATCCTTGGCCTTAATAACATTATTCCAAAGAGAGTAACCTAAAGGAAGGGAAAGGAAACTAAGGAAATATTTAAAAGAATCAACACCCAATAAGTATTTACTGTGCCATATAGAATTCCACTCCTGAACTTCAGAGAAGGTCTACCACACCTGTTTAGCCAAAAGGGCTTTGTTAAACACTCTTAGGCTACATAATTCCAGACCCCCATACTTCTTGTGCTTGCACACACTCTCCCAAATGACCAAAGAAACACACTTCTTATCCTCAACTCCCAACCAAAGAAAGCTTTTATGCATCTTTTCAATAATTTCATCATATTTGGAGGGAATCTTGAATAGACTTAGAGCATAAATCGACAAATTTTGCACAGAGGATTTAAGTAGCAACACTTTTCCAGCCTGACTAAGGAGGGCCCCTTTCCATCCTACCAACTTGCGATTGAACTGGTCCACAAGAGATATCCAAAAAGATTTAGGAGGTTTAGACCCCAAAGGAAGACCCAAATAAATGGAAGGTAGAGAATTGATAGCACAACCAAGGATATCAACAATCTTCCTTTTCATCCATTCAAGAGTATTAAAAAAGAAAATAGAGTTTTTCCCCCTGTTGATTCTCTGACTAGAAGTAGTGATGAGCCCAAAATATGCTCATAATTTGAATATCATGATGTATTTTTAAATAACCTTACTCTTTTGTTAATGTTTGTTTTAACGCTTTGATTATAAACTTTTTATCTAAAATCGAGTAGTATCCTGTGGCAACATATTCCTATATTCCTGCAGCTTAATATCTCTGTGCGTCTATATTCATTGCCCTGTTTGACCTCCCAATTGATTGATATGATGCATGTGGTTTTTGGATAAATGAGATGGATTTAATGTGTGTGATTAATGAATGAGTATCCTGTTATTATATGCATGCTTTCTTTCGCCTCTATCGCCATGTGTTTCACAACTTGTTGAAAATAGCATGAACGAGTCAATGCACAGCAGATCTCAGCCCTGCAGTAAAGTCCATTTCTAGAATAGCATCGAGGAAGTTGTTCTAGCAAATACTCTATATCCAGGTTGTTGGGAGGAAATCTAAATGGTCATCAATCTAGGAAGAGTGGAATTCTAGATTCTCTCTGAATCAGTTGAACATATATGCTTTCATTTATGAGAAGTATGTTCTTCGGTATTAGGAAGCATTTATGTCCACATCTTTCTCTATTAAGTTAGTTAGTTAGTTGCTTTTCTATAAATAAGTGTTTCTCCTACGTGAGTGAACAGAGAGAAGAGATTAGATTGGATAAGATTAGACTAGATTAGAGACAAGAGAATAGAACAGAGTATGTTTGAGTTAGTATTATAATGAGAAATAGAGTTTTGTGTTACTTTTCTTACAAGCAGAATGACCATGTATATGATTCCAAGTTTATGAATAAAATTTGATGAAGTTTTGAGTACAATTCTTGCATAAATTGGTTGATACTTGCTAAGGGGGGCCACTTAGTAAGTATCTATAGTTAGTTGTTTATTTCCTATTTTTTATCAGTTAGAATTTCATTCCAGGAAGTTTCAACACAAACTTAGTCTTATATTGTTCCTACAGCATAAGGAATCCATCCCTGTGTCTGTTCCTACAACATAAGACCAGTTCATGGTTTGTTACTTAGTAATAGTTATGATTTTTGCTTTAATTAAGTTATGCTTAAGTTGAGAAGACTTTTCCTTACGTTCCTACATCAGAAGTAGAATTCCTTTCAAGCATTTATTTCTAGTAAATTATGGCTAAAATTGGTTCTTAGTGCACATACAGTGCCACTCCATTTCAAGTATACGTTCCCTGGTTTGACAATGTAAATGAATGACCATAAGAAGATGTTAGTCACCTGCTGGAATGTCTAATTCCCAAGTTAGGATTTGCTATGACTTTTATATCCTTTTGTGGGTGAAAACCATTTTTGGAGCCATTGTCGGGGATGGTGTCAAGCTAAGAACATGTCATAGTCATTGTTAGCAGTAGTTTAGTGTGATTATTCAAGAATTTTCAAAATCCTTCAATTTTTAGTTAAGTCCATTACATGAATAGAAGAAGAGACGCTCTAGGAAGATTCCTCCCAAACCTTCCATTCACTGATAATGATTTTGAACCAGCTTATAATCTATTTGAGGAAGGAGGAAACCAAGATATCAATCTATTTGCTAAAGATCCGCTTGTTGGATTTCCCTTTGACCTAGCTGACGAAGAACCTCAAAAAAATCCATTTGCTTTGATACTCCATCAAGCAAATATGGCACAAAATCCACCTAATCGACCTCCTACTTTTGAATTTCCTATCATAACCCAACAAGATAATGATAACCTCAAAAATATTCCTTCTTCACTACTTCCCAAGTTCTATAGACTAGTTACAGAGGACCCATACACTTTCTTGTTTGAATTTGACATCCTCTGTCAAAGCTATGATTACATTATAGATGCTCACAAGCTGAAGTTGTTTCCTGCTACTTTAAAGGACAGGGCTCTTAGATGGTTCATGAGTTTTGGAAGGAATGATGTCAATAGTTGGGCAGTCATGCAAACAAAATTTATTTGAGAAATACAAGGAATATTGTAAGAGTGATAGTAAGGGTGATGATATATTCCGAATTCAGCAAAGGGAGGATGAAAACCTGGAAGACTATATCTCAAGGTTCTTGTTTTCCTTGAAAAATAATTTAGACCATACTCTCAATGAAGAATCTCATAAACTAATTTTTCTTAGGGGAATCAATGATTCCTATATTGATGCCCTGGATCTAATGGGAGGGGGAGATATAACCCAAGTGCCTTGAGATGATTTTAAGTCCATATGTTTCAACTACTCTCGAGAAAATGTTAAGAAGGGTAGAGGTCATCAGGCCACAGTGGGAAAGTCTTCTACTAATGGAGTTTCATGGATGGAGATCTCAAATTTGCTATTTGATTTCAAGCAAGATATCATAAACAATATGGCTACATATTTGGATACTATGCAAGCTCGAAAGAAACATGAGGAAGCTAAAGAAATCTTGGCCGAGTTCTGTCCACATTGCTGACAAAAGAAGCGTGACTGTAGATGTAAGATGGTGGCTAATCTGGAGGCTAAGCAATTACCTACTAATTTTAAGGCAGTAGAGGGTGATGATGACCAAGTATTCTACGTTGCACAAAGGTGCCCATGGGCTCAGAGAAAAGGTATGCCTCAAGACCCTTTGACTTTGGGTAATCCTTACTCTAATTATAATAACCAATGTCAACCTACATATGGCCCATCACGACCTTGGAATACCTCTCAACCACACTGGCCTAACTATCAGAGTCCTTAATGGCGATCTCCTCAAGGAGGTTGGCAGCATCCACAAGGACAATGGACTCCACCCCAAGGTAACTGGCAGCAGAATCCTCAATGGAGAGGTTCTCAACAATGGCAAAGCCAATCCCTTGGATTCTTGCAGCTTCAGCAACCACAACCTTCGGCCTTCATGCCACCTCCTATGGCACCTGCAACAAATACTGGCCCTCCAAAACAAACACCTATTCCTGCTCAACCATTTCCAAATCCAAATAATAAGCAGCAACAACAACAACCTATGTATTTTACAGAAGCCAATCAGTATCCAGCCTATGCCCTGAATATTAATGATATCCATCTCAGGTCTAGAACCACTCTACCTGCTCCATAGCCGCCAATAATTACTAAGATTCTAGAACCTGCCTCTGAATAACTTACTGGTCCTGCAGAACATATACCTATATCAGATACTGACTCTAAGGAGCCTGTCCTGCAACATCAAGCCAAACCACCTTTTCCTCAGAGATTGCAAGTCAATACACCCAAGTATATGGAAGAGCCTACCTTTGATATTTTGGATCAGCTAAAAAATGTACACATTCAAATTCCCCTCTTTCAAGCCATTAAAGATGTTCCAATTTATGGGAAAGCCATTAAGAAGGCATGTTTGAAGAAACCTATAAGAAAGAAAAAGGATCCCCAAACTATCCATGTTCTAGGACATTTGGTAGATATTATGTTAGGGAAGGTAGTCATGCCAAAATATGTTGACCCTGGGAGTCCTATGGTACAAATAAATATTAATGGTCAAATAGTAAAGAATGTTTTGGTTGACCTTGGTGCAACCATTAATGTAATGACCAAGCATACTATGAAGTATTTGAATGTCCTAACCATTAGGTCTACACCTATCATCCTACAACTTGCTAATAGTTCCACAGTAACACCTGATGGCATGGTAGAAAATATAATTGTCAACCTTGAGTCTTGGGAATACCCAGCAGATTTCACCATATTGTCCGCTAAGGAAACTTTGGGAGGATATCCTATCATCCTAGGTAGACCATGGTTAGCCACAACTTACGATTTTATAGGATGTCGTTTAGGAGACATGACAGTTTCTAATGATCAGTCAACAAAGAAATTGGCTTTATACCCACTTGCCCAGCCTCAGCCAAACTTATCTAAGCCAATTTTGCCATATTTTGGTGAGAAAACTAAAGAAGTCAGTTCATTGGCTCACTTAATGATGCTGAAAACTAATCCATTTTCCCAACTTCAGAGTGAGGATGACCTGATTTTACAAATTTTACAGTCCAACCCTGATATGAGTAGTCCATCTATTTTAGATAACAATCCTCAACAGTGCTTCCTGCAGCAACTAAATTCTGAGAGTTTGCCATTCAAAATTCCTACAGTCTATCAACATTTGCTTCCACAAGAAATATAGACACCACCTTTATCAGTAGACTCCATGAATGATCTTACCAAGAAAATTGAGTTATCTTTAGGCCACTGTCTAAATGTCAATAATAAGCTACCTCAATCTCAACAAACTGCCCTAGTCACAATGCTGCAAGATCAACACAAAGATTTTGCATGGGACTATGGGGATATGAAGGGAATAGATCCTCAACTCTGTACTCATAGGATCTACATTAAGGAAGATTGTTCACCTATTAGGCAGCTGTAAAGAAGGATAAACCCAACACTCAGGGAAATAGTTAAAAATGAGCTCCAAAACTTGCTTGATGTTGGTTTTATCTACCCAATTTCAGATAGTCAATGGGTATCCCCATTGGTGATCGTTCCTAAAAAAGGTGGAAAATGGAGAGTTTGTGTAGACTACAGAGAGCTGAACACAACAACTAAAAAGGATCACTTTCCACTACCATTTGTTGATCAAGTGCTAGACTCATTGTATGGTAAAAAGTATTTCTCCTTTTTGGATGGATATAGTGGGTATAATCAAATTAAAATTGCTCCTGGAGATCAAGACAAAACAAATTTTACCTGTCCATGGGGAACTTTTGCCTACTCTGTCCTACCTTTTGGCCTGTGTAACACACCTGCAATATTTCAAAAGGTAGTAATTAGTATTTTTGCTGACATTTCTCATGATTCTATGGAGATCTACATGAATGACTTCACCACTTATGGAGTTACTTATGGAGTTACTTATGAAGAAGCATTAGCAAATCTGGAGAAAGTGTTGAAAAGATGTAAGGAGCACAATTTGTCTTTAAATAGTGAGAAGTGTTTTATGATGATGCAAGAAGGAATTTTTTTAGGCCATCATATCTCTCCAGTAGGAATTCAAGTTGATCTTGCAAAAATAGAAGTCATTCTAACTTTGCAAACACCTATGAAATAAAAGGATGTTAGAAGCTTCTTAGGACATGTTGGATATTGTAGAAGATTTATTAAAGATTTCAGCAAAATAGCCAATCCTTTGTATGTCTTACTAACTAAGGATTGTGAATTTAACTAGACTAAGGCCTGTGACAAATCTTTCCTGCAGCTTAAGAACTTACTTACTAAGGCACCTATTTTTCAAGGACCCAAGTGGAGTCTGCCCTTTCATATACACATAGATGCTTTTGATTATGCCATAGGGGAAACTTTAGGATAGAAAGATAATTCCATAGAGCATGCCATATATTTCATTAGCAAAAACCTTCAAGGCCCAAAATTAAACTATACTGTCACTGAGAAAGAATTGCTAGTAGTTGTGTATGCCTGAACAAGTTTTGGCATTATGTCACTGGTTACCAAATATTTGTTCATACAGATCATGCAGAAATATGGTACCTTATGAATAAGCCTACCATATCTGGCAGATTAGCAAGGTGGCTCCTATTGTTGCAGGAATTTGATATCATAGTTATTGATAAGCTAGGCAGGGCAAATGTGGTGGCTGATTTCTTGTCAAGACTTCAAACAACTACACCTGCCACATCTGAGGTAATTGATGATAGCTTTCTTGATGAACATTTATTTTCTATTGTTGCTCAAACTCCATATTATGCAGATATTGCAAATTATTTAGTACCCAACAAAATTCTAGCTCACTTCTCACCAAAGGACAGGAAGTTATTGATTGAGAAAAGTTTTAACTTTTCATGGATTGCAGACTATTTATTTTACACAGGACCTGACCAAGTCATGCAAAGGTGTGTTAGAGAAGATGAGACTTGTGACATTTTGCATGCTTTTCATGATGAGCCATGTGGTGGGAACTTTGCATCCAAGAGAACATCAATGAAAGTGTTTAACACAGGGTACTATTAGCCCACACTACACAAGGATGTTGTAGCCTACACCAGAAAATGTGACAGATGTCAATGAATGGGGAGACCAACAAGGCCTAATGAAATTCCCCTGTATTCGCAAGTGGTAGTTAGTCCCTTTGATAAGTGGGGAATGGATTTTGTTGGGCCTATTGATCCTCCATCCAATGGGCAATCCTACATTTTGGTTTGCACTAATTATGTAACCAAGTGGGTGGAAGTGAAAGCAATGACACATTCCCATGACAATAAAGTTGTTGAGTTTCTGTATGAGCAGATTTTTACTTGGTTTGGAGTCCCAAGAGAACTTTTTACTGATAAAGGAGCTCAGTTTACATCAAACTTAATCACTGCATTGATGAATGATTACAAGATCAGGCACAGAAAGTCAAACCCCTATCACCCTCAAGCCAATGGTCAGGCAAAGGTTACTAACAGAGAATTAGAGGTAATCCTTACAAAAACAGTGCAGTTACATAAGAAGTATTGGAGTAGTCATCTTCCAGAAGCAGTCTAGGCCTATAGGACAACATGGAAAACAACTACAGGGTTTACCCCTTTTGAGTTACTTTATGGAAAAATTGCCATGTTGCCAACAGAGTTTTAACATAAGACCTTAAGGAATGCTCTTCAGCTTGACATTGATCTTTTAGAAGCCCAAAAGGAATGCCTCCTATAGCTGAATGCATTGGATGAGATAAGGAAAGCTGCCCTGTAGCATACTGAAGCTATCCAACAACAAAGAAAGAAATGGCATGACCACAATATCATAACTAAACATTTCTCTACCAGTGATTAGGCGCTGCTCTATGACTCCAGGTACAAGGAAAATCAAGGTAAACTCATGACAAGATGGCTTGGTCCTTATGAAATAGAAAATGTGTTTGATAATGTTTCAGTTCAGTTGGCTACAATAGATCCTGTCTGATTCAAGCTGTTGGTTAATGAACACCATTTTCGGTTGTATCATAAGCCAACATCCAAAGAAGAATTTATGAAGTAGTTTGTTTTCGATGCAGCCACTGATCTTCATGTAGCAAAAGGCTTCGATCTTCTTCCTGTAGCATCTCTTTAAAAAACTATGTTGCACATCCATAATAAAGTTTTTCTTTTTATGGAAACCACTTTCTCCATCACCATCCATAACCATCATTCATTCCATCTTTCTTTTCTACGTCACCCATCCATGTCACCCATCCTTCCATACCACCTTCATTTATGGTTTCTTTTCCAGTAGTCATTTCAGGTTGTGTTGTGATATCTCCCAACATCTACGAGCATTTAATACAAGGTACGCGATATCTTTTTATTTCTCACATCATTCATTTATTTCATTTATTCATTGATTACAATGTGTCTATCAGTCATTACTGCCTGTTCTTCACCTATCCTTTCACACATGTGTGGACACATGCCAAATCTTAAGTAGGGGGCAGGGATAATCTGTTTCAAAACTTTTTCTTTTTGCCATTGCCACATTTGTTAAAGTCAATTTTTTTGTACTTGCCAAGAATGACTGCATGCTTTTACCCTAATCAGCAAGTTAACTGCTTAATTAAGTAGTTTCTAAAAATCATTGCATGCAATTGTCTTTTATATCATTCTTGGTAAGTAAATAAAGGTAACAAGCTGAAAATAAAGAAGCAAAGTGAAGGAAAAGTGTTTTTCAAATTCTCAAAAGAGGTTTGAGTTTTAGGAATTTTAGTAGAGACAATTTTTTAATATGGGTGGTCAGCTAGTAAGACATGAACCGGTAGCTTATGAGGCCTTGATGCAAGATCCTCAAGTGGTTCATGCATTCAGTATTTGTGGATGGCTGAATTATTTTCTGAGGATAGATTCCTTTAATGAGGAAGCTGCTGGTGAATTTTTGAGAACTCTTTCAGAGGGAGAGGCTACAATATGGGGTTTAATAGTAGCCATTATAGAAGAATGGATTGCTGAAGTGACTGGGCTTCTGGCAGTAGGATAGAACTTTCCTTCAGGAAGGGACATTGTCTCTTCTAGGGAATAATTCACATTGCCAACAGATGGACCCTTAGAGGTTTCAAAGCAAGGATGAAAATGGGTGTCACTACCTTACCCATATTCAGAATATGCATCCTTCATAATCAGGTATTTGACTTGTGAGAAATGTTTTTCCTATTTGCATTCTTATCATTTTAAACTATTGAGTCATATGAGGCACAATTTAGCTGTCAACGTCCCAAACTTTTTGTTAAATATTTTGGAACGTAGTGCCCATGAAATCCAGAAGGGTAAAGACAATTCTATCTCCCATCATGCCCTTATTAAATTATTAATTGAGCATTCCCTGAGGGATGTCTCACCCATTTCTTGGCAAGAATTTATTGCCCAGAAAGGACTGCAACCACCAGAACCTCCTAGAGCACTACCTGCACAACCCAAAAAAAAGAAAAAAAGAGTAGAATCTATGAGTAGGGAAGCAGAGCAAGAATCATCTGCTCCTACAACAGCTAGTCTTGTAGCCTCCACACCTGAGCCCTCTACCCAAGTAAAAACTAGGTCTGCTACAAGAAAAGAAAAGGGGAAAACAAAGGTAGGAGAATCATCTAGAGCTGAGAAAACCCCAGAAGCAAGCCCTCAAACACAAAAGCAAAAATGTTCTACCCCACTTTTCCTTGTAGCAACACCTGTTGCCACCACAGTTTCATCATCATCTTCTCTTGCTAAGTCCTAATCCCCTAGGCAAGTTAGAAAGAGGAAAGTTGTAAAAGAACCTCATGTGTCTACTACATTTCCTAAGAGAGCTTCAACAAGGAAACAGAGTAAAATTACCTCAACCTTCGTCCAACCAGAAATTATAGTCATTTCAGAGGAGTTTGAGGAGCTTAGTCATGAGGATTCTCAGAGTGTATCTAAGAAATTTCCACACAGTTCCTCTGTTATTCCCGAGGAATTGAAAACTGAAACATAGGAAGTTAAGGAAACACAACATGGTTGTAGTGATGAAAGGAGGATTCCAAGTCTTAATAATTTGGCTGATGCAGTTGAGAAAAATTTAGGAGAAGCACAATCTCCTCCTGAGTAGCAAGAGGAAGAACAACCGGAATAAACTGAAGTATTCAATGAAACACCATTGCCCTATGAACCTTGTCGTGCATTGGTTGTGTATAAAAGAACATTATTGATTGAGTATTTAGAATATCTTAAAATTACCTGGAGGCCTATTATACTTCAGACTTTGAGTTTCTACCATCTGGCTAAAAATGAACTACAACAAAATCTTTGGGAAGAAGAGAAGAAGAAATTAAAAAAAAAATTGAAAGCCAAAAACAGGAAATCCAGGAAATAAAGGAGAAAATGAATGAAATGATGAAGGTATCTAGAAAAATGATGGAATATAGACCACCATCTAGGGTGTATGCAATGTGCCTTAAAGATCAATTTTTTTGGTTCCAATTAATGAGAATTTCCAAAAATTTGGACCCTGACATTCATTCAGCTAAAGAATTTTATGATGCATATCAGACAACACCCAATTGGTTAATAAATTCTTTATGTGAATTTTATTTGCATGGTTTGCTAATCCCTTTTGAAATAGACTGGAATCCACTTCTCTACATTAGTGACATTCATCTGAGGTCACTTATGTCTTGGGCGGCTAATGAAATTAACTATGGGAAGCAATTAGAGGATTATGAGGAAGCTGAAAGGAAAGAACCTAATCCCCTGCGACCTGAAACCTCAGAGCCTCAAACAGTTCTGAGAACTTGGTTTACTATTGCATATGGATTCTACAATCCTACAACAAGAATAAAAATATTTGATCTCAGAAAGTAGGTATATGATGAATTTAAAGGCCAACCATATTTGTTTTGGAAACTTTCATCTTCTAGAATTAAAACAAGATGGGAGAAACTGACTATTGATCTGAGAAAATCTGAGCCTCATAGCCCTCTGAATTTTACAGCAGCCATCAGAAGGTTAGAAAGGTATATACAACTGGATCTCCAGGAAAGGTTTAAATTATGGTTGCCATTAACATTTCGACCTCCAATTCTGATGTGGCCACTATACCCTTATTTGGCTACAAATGTTAATGAAGATACAAAAGCTCGTAGGTATGAAAGATGGAAAAATTATAGAGGCTTCTACTACAAGTTTGGAACTTCAATGCAAGGCCATGCTACTCCTACCGATTTCAGGGAAACAACCAAAAAGCTTAATGCTGGAGGACCAACATTAGGATAAGTAGGGGGCAAATGATGAGCCCAAAATATGCTCATAATTTGAATATCATGATGTATTTTTAAATACCCTTACTCTTTTGTTAATGGTTGTTTTAACTCTTTGATTATAAACTTTTTATCTAAAATCGAGTAGTATCCTGTGGCAACACATTCCTATACTCCTGCAACTTAATATCTTTGTGTGTCTATATTCATTGCCCTGTTTGACCTCCCAATTGACTGATATGATGCATGTGGTTTTTGGATAAATGAGATGGATTTAATGTGTGTGATTAATGAATGAGTATCGTTTTATTATATGCATGATTTCTTTTGCCTTTGTCGCCATGTGTTTCACACATTTTTGAAAATAGCATGAATGAGTCAATGCACAGCAGATCTCAGCCCTGCAGTAAAATCCATTTCTAGCACGGCATCGAGGAAGTTGTTCCAGCAAAGACTCTCTGTCAGGGTTGTTGGGAGGAAATCTAAATGGTCATCAATCTAGGAAGAGTGGAATGCTAGATTCTCTCTGAATCAGTTGAACAAATATGCTTTCATTTAAGAGAAGTTTGTTCCTCGGTATTAGGAAGCATTTATGTCCACATCTTTCTCTGTTAAGTTAGTTAGTTAGTTGCTTTTCTATAAATAAGTGTTTCTCCTACGTGAGTGAACAAAGATAAGATATTAGATTGGATAAGATTAGAATAGATTAGAGACAAGAGAACAAAACAGAGTATGTTCGAGTTAGTATTATAATGAGAAACAAAGTTATGTGTTAGTTTTCTTACAAGCAGAATGACCATGTATATGATTCCAAGTTTATGAATAAAAGTTGATGAAGTTTTGAGTTTAATTCTTGCATAAATTGGTTGATGCTTGCTAAGGTGGCCCACTTAGTAAGTATATGTAGTTAGTTGTTTATTTCCTATTTTTTATCAGTTAGAATTCCATTCCAGGAAGTTTCAGCACAAACTCAGTCTTATATTATTCCTGCAGCATAAGGAATCCATCTCTGTGTCTATTCCTGCAGCATAAGACCAGTTCATGGTTTGTTTCTCAGTAATAGTTGTCACGATTTTTGCTTTAATTAAGTTATGCTTAAGTTGAGAAGACTTTTCCTTACGTTCCTTCATCAAAAGTAGAATTCCTTTCAAGCATTTATTTCTAGTAAATTATGGCTAAAATTGATTCTTAGTGCACATACAGTGCCGCTCCATTTCAAGTATGTGTTCCCTGGTTTGACAATGTAAATGAATGACCATAAGAAGATTTTAGTCACTTGCTAGAATGTCCAATTCCTAGGTTAGGATTTTCCATGACTTTTATATCCTTTTGTGGGTGACAACCAAGCAACCTCATACAACAAAAGGGAACTCTTTAAAACTCTGGCTTCTCCAATAGTTGCACTTCCCATGAGTATAGTA
The DNA here is from genome assembly GCA_007115665.2 of Sequoiadendron giganteum. Lineage (NCBI taxonomy): Eukaryota > Viridiplantae > Streptophyta > Pinopsida > Cupressales > Cupressaceae > Sequoiadendron > Sequoiadendron giganteum. The sequence continues at coordinate 340,671,199 of CM021103.1, read as the reverse complement.
TCATCTACAAATTTCTGATGAGAACACACAAGATTAGCTGAAGATGGTGTTAACCCTTTCAAACAACCTTCCTCCATATTTTTGAGAAAAATCCCTCCAAGACTTTCCACCAAAAGGGTAAAGAGGATAGGCGAAACAAGATCTCCCTGTCTCATGCCTCTAGTGACTTTAAAAAAAAGGGAAGGAGACCTATTAATAATAACAACAGTGCTGATAGTAGTTGTCATTTCCTTTATCAATTGCACAAATCTTTCAGAAAACTCAAAAGCTCTTAATATCTTCAGCAAAAAATCCCAATCCACTCTATCATAGGCCTTAGACATATCTAGTTTAAGAAGGAAACCTTGACTCTTGGACACCTCAAGAGAATGGATGTTCTCATGAATAGTAATGATAGAGTCCAAAATTTGTCTTCCAGGGATGAACCCATTCTGCTGAGGAGAAATGAGTAGCAAGAGAACACCCAACAGCTTATTAGTAACCACTTTAAAAATGATTTTATAAAAGGAGTTGCATAAACTAATCAGATGGAAAAACCCAAAATTTTCTGCACCAAGGAGCTTAGGAATAAGAACAATAAATTAGAGTTAAGCTTCTTTAACAATTTTCTAGATCCAAATAAATCTTTAATAGCGTTCATGAAATCCTCAGCCAAAATCTCCCAGAAGACTGGGAAAAAGAACATAGGAAACCATCAAGCCTCGAAGCTTATTGCAATCAAACGAGAACATAGCCTTTCGGCCTTCATCCATTGAAGGGATATCAGTCAGAGATTTATTATGAGCCCCATTAAGAATATTAGGAATAACTTCAATGAGGTTTTGTTGAGCATTACATCCAGCCTTCCATCAACAGATAATAGATTCTCAAAGAACTGAATTGCTTCACTCCTTATCTCATCCTCCTTCTCAACTCTTATACCATTCCTCATAATATGATTTATATGATTGGATGCCCTATGCTTCATGGTAGTCATCTGGAAAAATATGGTATTTTTATCCCTAAAGGACAACCAAACCAACCTAAATCTCTATTTCCAAAATTCTTCTTCCTTAGAGATAATGGCATGATAATTAGTAAGGATTTCATTCTCTTTGGAAAGGATATCTCCCTCATAGCCTTCTTTATGAATCCTATTTTGAACATCCTTTAGCTCCATTTGGATAGAAGACTTAGAAGCAAAATTATCACCAAAAACTTCTCTATTCCAGCATCTAACATTCATTTTAACCACACTAAGCTTCTTGGCCACTTGAAACATTGTAGTACCACTGACCTTTATGCTCCACCATTCAAGAATACATCTAGAGATTTGAGGGTGAGACAACCACATTTTTTAAAATCTAAAAGGAAAGTTTATCTTACCTGAAACTCTAGTCAGCCACAAAGACAATAGGATAATGATCTAATCCTATCCTTGAGAGAGCAGTTAGAGAGAAGAAATAGTCCTTCAACTAGTTATTCAAAATTAAAGCCCTGTAAAGCCAAACTTGGATAAGATCAAGACCCCTCCCTCCTATTGGTCGAAGTGAACATAACACCCTTTAGGTCCACATCATGTAAATACTAAGAGTTGATAAAGTCTATCAAATCTAGTTTACTATCCATTTGAATCTGGAACCCTCCAAAAATTTTCAATTCAAGCAAAGGAGTATTGAAGTCTCCCATGATAATCCAGTTCTCATCAGGGAAGCTAAACCTGAGAGCGAGTCTTTTCCAAAAATTCCTTCTCGTAGTCCTATTATTGGGGGCATATATATTAGACAAAATCCAGCTGAAGCCATCCCTAATCTGACTAAATCTAGTAGCCACATGGTTGGAATCATCCCAAAGTAGGGTACCTTGGATATGATCTTGGTTCCAAAAAGTCACAAGACCTCTAGAGGCCCCCTCTGAGCTCCTACCCTGAACACCATTATTCTTGAAGATTTTAATTCTCTCCACCCTTTCCTTAAGCATTTAGGTTTCTTGAATAATTAAAATATCTATCTTATGATCCCTAGAAAAATTATGCAAAATTTCTTGTTTATGGGAGTTGTTTAGCCCCCAAATACTCCAAGACATAAACTTCATTTCCTTGATGGGGTACTAATCCGACAGATCTCTGGAATGGTTCTTTGAACCCCATCTGCAATGTTTTGCATGCATTCCTGCTCCCTATGCCATCTTGTTGATTTCCTACCCAAACCTCTCTGGCTTCCACAATCTACTTTCGATCTGTTTCTCATGGAAACCCCCACAGTATTTCCCCCTTTTTTGTTCTTTTTCTTCTTGACCTTTGTGTATGAGCTATCCTCCTCAAGGTCCAAATCCTCAAGACCCATGAATTATTGCCCATCCATAAATTCATCTCCTACAACTTCATTAATGATCAGGGAATACCTCAAGTCATTCCCTATCTTGCTGGTATCCTTAGAACTCCCAAAATTATCCTTCACTACCACTAGGGAGCATTGAGAGCTATCCCTAAAAGATGAAGGAGAATTATTCTCCTCAATCACCATAGAGTCCTTATCACCACTTACTTTGCTTCCTACCTCTTGTTTGCTGCAATAACTCTTCTCCAAGTTTCCAGACAAGTTGTTTGGAACCTTCTTTTCTAACTTCAATATTTCGTTAGACTTTCCCATGATCCCTCCATCTTCCTTTTCTTCCTCACCCTGGGACCCCTTGGTACTCCAGTCCTTGGTTTCATTATTCTAACCACAAAAAACATTGTCCACAACATTCCTAGTCAAAGGCACTTCATCATTTCTTTCATCCAGGTTTGAGTTTTGATCCTCTGCATTCTTATCCTAACCCGCCATAGAGTTATTCAACTCACCCTTATTCCCTTCCTCCAGGGATTTCTTCATTATTTTATCCTTCCATATTTTGGTCTCTTTAATACTCGACTTGGCTTCAGGTTTGGAAACATTGTTTGGGCATTTCCTAGCCCAATGCACCACTTTTTTGTAGTTAAAACACACAAAGGGGAGAGTTTCAAACTATATTGTTTGGACCCACTTCCCCAACTTCGGAACAATTTCTATAGGAGACGGTAAATCAGTAGTCTAGGTAATACTCACACAAATCCTAGAAAAAACAAACCTTTTTCTAGACGAGGTCATGGAATCTATAGATAAAGTTCCCCAAAATAATTTTCTATTCCCCTAAAAACATCCTCATTCCAAAACTCCATAGGCAGGCCTGGTAATCAAACCCACATAGGCAATGCTTCAAAAGAAGAATCTAAAAAGTCCATTTTCGGGGACCATTTCTTGATAGCCAAGGATGATTTTCCAATGACCGAGGGGTCACCACACAACATAAAAATCTTGTCCTCTTCATAGGAAAAAGAAAAAGAGAGAAAGCCTTTGGGAAAGGCCGCAACCTCAATTTGACCTTTAGCTCTCCACTTCTTTCTAAAAAATTCCCTTACCACTTCAATGTTTGGCCTCAGACCCATAAATTTTCCCACTAGTGAAGAAGCCATCAAAGATATGTTATGATCTATTACTAGATTAGGGACAAGAATAGCGAATGTCCCACTCAAATGGACTGAAATATTACTAACCGGAGGGAAGGAAGACTTACCAAAAGGATTGGTACCAAACAACGAAGACCATCTTATTTTTGACTCCACTTGAGCCTAGTCTCTCACCTCCTTTTCCACTTCCTAGTTTCCCAAGACCCCAGTCCCACCACCCCCTTCATTCAAAATAGAGCTAGAAAAAATTTGCCTCCAGGGTCTTGTCTATCTTGTAGGTCCCCCCGCTTCCCCTAGCCCTAGTCCTCAGAAATAGATCCCCCCTACTCCCCACTTGCCAGCTCCCCTGCCACATCCATAGAAAACCCCCCCCAAGTGCAGAACCAACTACCTTCAAACCAGACACCCATTGCTGACCAGGAGATAATTCAAATCCTTTTTCTCACTCTCCCATTGCTTCTATAGAGTATATATTAAGTTTATTGTTAAATAGTGTTGAAACCATTTTTTAAAAAAATTGTCACTCCTAACAAGTAATATTAAGCTTTATTATTCAAACCACTCAAATAATTTAAACCAATTAAGTCTTTAATAATGAAATATATATAGATCTCAATAAGGCCATGAAGGTATACATAATGTCTTGAAAATGTCATATAGTGTTATAAGGTCTACAATGTCAAATTTGCATTTGATGAATGTCTAAATAAATTCATATAAGAATAAAATTATACACATTGGTAAAATATAAATACATACATATAAATCCATATAGGTATATACAATGATATACCTCTACATTTCATGGAAATTAAAATCATATTTTGGCGGCACTGGAAATCATAGTTTGGCAGCACTTGCAATCATGTCATATCACCTGAATAACGAGACACATTATGGTCGTAACCCCAGTTGGCATCAAACGAAGGCGAGCTAAAGGGTTGTGGGAAAGAAGGTCAATGGACAATCAATCCAACTAGGCATGATGGTTAATGTAAAGAATAATAAACTCTCAACAACTGACTCTTTATTAATACAAGTTGGCAGAGTTTGTTTTCACCCATCTTCATCTAAGTTTCTCTTCAGCTTGCTCTAAAAAATAGCTATGGAAAAAGGTTCTAAATTCGTTGTGGAGGTTTCGGCAGATGATGCGGTTAGTGTTGAACTTGAAACATCAATTCAACTAGATTTCAAGGTGCAACAAATGACCTTCAAGAAAAATACTAATCAATGGTTGAAGTGGATTACGTTGAGGAGAGATCCTTATATGGTGATCTGGTAGTAAAAATGGTGCTAGGGAAGATTTTGTGCAGAACCGAAGTCCTTCAGGGTTAACACCCACATTTCCTCCCATTTTCTCACGTCTCTCTTGGACATGAGAAAACCAAAGGTGGAGGCAAAGGCCATAGTTTACAAATTGTTCAAGAATGAGATTCTAGGTGGTTTGGATGAGGTGCTCAAATTGGCATTACTAGGGAGAGACACATCGAAGGCTCCTGATTTTCCTTTGGTGAAGGAGGTAGGAGGATTCATCCACATCTATCCTTTTTTTTTTGGAGATTAAGGGTTCAGTGTTGTTTCATCACCGCTAGATTGCAGCCTATGGGGAGAGCTTCCTAAAGAATTTTCTTGGGCTAGTGACGGTGGAAGGTCTAGACTGGATGGTGGAATTTGATCAATTCACAAAGCTAAATGGCTTTTTATAGCCTATTTTTGTGGGTCGAGTATGGCAGCATGCATGGTGGTCTATCGGGTGGTTTATAAGTATATGTGTAAATTTTTTTGATGCTTTGAGTTATTTTTTTGGGTTCTGTTTTTGGTTGGTCATGCTTGTGGTGGGAGTCGACTATTAGTCTTGGTGGCCAGATTCTATAATTTTGTGGGCAAGGTTTGGGTTGCACTCTGATATGTTCTTCCCTTTTTTGCAGATGTACTATAAAAAAATTTGATAGCTAATACAATACTCTTGCGAATCAAAATAAATTTATCAATGACTCTTTCTTTGTTAAGAATATGGAGAATCGATATCATAATTGGTAGATCTCAATAATTCTTTTAGCTTCACCTATTAATGCAATTAAACCATATATACAATAGTATAGAAATCTTGAATAAAATGAAATAAGTAATGATCTACCTACTTTTTGGAATAAAATGGAATTTCTCTTTTGAAATGTAATTTATTTTAGTGGAACATGAGTTGTCTCTTTTTAATTAATTTTTTTTATAAAATTCTCTTTCATTTAAAAAGAGTTTCTTTTATAAAAGGATCAGATATAGATTGGAATTATCCTTATATTTTTTAATATCTTAATTTAGAAATTATATGAAGATATTTCCATCTGAAACTTAGGATTTTTCAATATATTATATAAAAAAGTGGATAGTATCAATCAAAAAAATCTTTGAAAAACAATTAAAAAAAAAAATAGTTATATAAAAAAGTGGCTAGGTTCACAAAGTGGAGTTGCCTCCTCTTATGGAAGGAATGAAGAAAAAAATAAAACTAAAAATAAATATCATTTATTTACACTAAGTGGTGTTATATAAAATAAAAATTACATAATGTTATTTATATTACTAGCTCATACCAATGTGAGAGCCTTAGGAGATAAAATTTCCATATAAATTCCCATATCCTAGAAGATTATGTGTTGATGTTGTTGGAGCTAAAAAATCCACATTGGTTGTCCCATACACCTCCATTTTCACTTATCCTCCCATATCCACCATATGCTCCATTTCCATTTCATAATAATTGACATTAGTATAAAGTACCAAAATAAGGGCCTTGATCATTACAATAAAGTGAAGTCCTTTCCTAAAATGTTCCCCTAGAAGCTCATGGCATGTCACCAAGACAATGCCTTATCGGGGAGAGTCTCACCATAGTCTCTTTGACACAAGAAGAAAGGGATAATAAGAAATGTAGATGAGACTCTTGAATGTCTAAGAGACATATTCAAATTTATTCCTACCATCCTAAAGAGCGATATGTCTAAGAGAATTGGGCATTGTTGAGGAGAGAATCTAACATGTCTCACTGAAAAATCATGAGAGTGTCAACATTTAGGAGACAAAAAATCATCTCTTGGACACTGAGAGTTTATTATAAAAATAGTAAATCGCTAGTGGAACAAGCAATGATGAAACAACAATTTTGAAGAGACATCGACATGTTGAGGAGAGAAGCAAATAAGTCTCTTTCACACTCAAGGAGAAAAGTATCGGCAAGACATAGAAGTATCAAATAGACATTGGATGAGGTCTCATAAACATCCTAAAAATGATATGTTGAGGAGACATAAAGATATTGAGAAGACAAAAAGTCACCCTGACATTTTGGCACAAAATATCAATGAGACTAAGGGATGTCAGAGAGAGGTAACCATGAGTCTCCTTGACATAACAAAGTCACATAGACATCATCAACAAATATTACCACTGAGGAAAGAAATAAAGACATGTTGAGGAGAAATAAGCTTGTCGGTAAGAGAAATCCACTAGTCTCATCAACAAAAAAGAAAATCATCAGGGAGAAAACTAAGAAGTAAATATCAAAGAGACATTGTGATATCGATGAGAGAAGCCTGAATATCTCTTAGACATTTCTCAAAAGATGGCCAAGGATATCGAAGAGATATATAGACGTTGTGATTAGAGTCTCATCAACAAAATATGAAATAGTTATCACTAAATTTATTTGACGAATTAAGTCATCGAAGAGAAAACTTCCATTAATATACAAGTTGATAGGAAAGATGGTGTGAGTGTCGTTTATGAACTAGAGATGTTTTAAGTGTGCTAAAATTTGATAAAAGTAGACCTCTCAGTCAATACTTAATAGATTAGTGTCTCGGGTCTGGGCCTAAAGCATGAAGAATTTCTCAATTAAACCCATCATGTGAGACCCTAGAAGACAGGAATAAGAATTTTGGAGATGTATGGACTCCACATAGAGGCTACAATTTGTTCATATATCATTATAGGAAGAAATACAGATATAGTCCAGTCTTGAACCCATGGAATTTCAATTTAGAGAAGCTAGTAATGCCAAAAAAAATGTGAATTTAGATTTAATTAGAGTATTACAAAAGAACTATAATCCCAAAACAAGGGCAATTCATTTACATGATGGGTCACAGTTTATGATCATAACGAGGGATTATATTTGCATGATTTTCTAATTGGACACTTCTTTGAAAATGAAATTTCAGCTAAGAGACTTGCTAGAGGAGTATCACTCTATGGATACAAGTTACAAGAGGTGGAAGTTGCCTCTGCATAGACCCAAGGGTCCAAGAAATCAACCTATGAGGTTTTCTAGCAATGAAAATCCCCCATTTTCTCTAGAATTGTTTGAAGAATATTATTAGCACACATACTATTTAGCTAGCCAAGTGTTGGGAATTGAGGCCCCTACCAACATGACTATAGCTCCCATGGTTCTAGCCATGGACATTCAGAGTCAAGATTCTAGGCCCTATGATTATGTAGAGAATTTTTTAGAGGCCATTAATAGTTCTCTTAATTCTATTAAGAATAATAGTAAAGCTATCAATTTCAAGCACTATTCACTTCTTATGCATATGATACTATACGAGGGCCAGGTTATGGGAATCTAGGGAGAAGAATTAAGAGTACAATATCTAGATAGCGTTGGTAATTCAAGACCAGTGTAAATGTGGACATCAGTTTGGGATAGTAGATGTGGGAGATCTCACTACTTTTACTTTGAGGAGCATTTTTTCAAAACCTTGTATAAATTTCTTGGCCATAAATGTGATTATAATTTATCTCTCGAAGTACAGAGATTTCTTCGACCAAAGGAGAAAGGCCATGATGGAAAGATAAACCACAATTAGGGAGATTGGTACAATTTTTTAGATTGTACTGTCATTAGGGTGTATGGATTTGAGGTAGAACCATAGCTGCTAGCTAAGACTGTGTCGAATAGAGTTGATTATCTTGAGATTATAAGACAATTATCTTTTTCAGCCTTTGTGCATTTGAAAAGCTATGGAAGGAAGGCATTCATGCCTTCTACTTTTTGCTTTGGTGATTTCACCATTATTGTTTATTTAGGGTATGACTTGGTTGGAAGCAAGTTAAATTATTATGGCTTGTCGGTTGGAAATAAGAGGAAGAATTTTGACCCTGAGAACTTTATAAGTGATGCCAAAATTTCTCAGAAACTGAAAGGATATGAGCATGAGTTTGATGTTGATGATGTTGTCAGAATTGTGAGGATATTCAGGCGATCATGAGAGGAAATACATACAATAGGATTTTTATGGCCAAGGCTTGGAGATTGAAAACTAACCCATCTTATGTACAAGCTTTTTATGAAATTTAGGACCCCATGGAGAGAGTTGAACAGTTTCTTTTGCATGAAGAAGAGATAATAAAGGATGTACCTGTGGTGGCATTTGAGAGAAGAATAAATGTTGCCTCTTGGAGGCAAGCATAAAATGTAGCACCATTAGACCATTTGTCACCTCATCCTACTCCAGAGGTAATATTTTTAGTTAATACATCAATCATGGTAGAAGATGATGTTGAAGAGGAGGATGAAGTCACACAAATCAATAATCTCAAGTCATTCCTCCATATGAAATTCCACTGGAAAGGAGTACAATAAAATTTGAAGCTTCTAATGAGCTATATGATAATGTGAGGCATCGAACAAGTCAAGAGTTCATTGCAAATGATTCCTTTGTCCAGAATCCTAAATTTAAAGCTTTCATATATGAATATAAAGGAAAGGTGGTAAGAGAAAGGTTGAAGGACATTAACCCTAAGAAGGAAGCATATGCTTTAAAATAACTTCAACATGAAATTTTTAGAGAAATGAAACATATGAATGTTGAGAGAGGAAAGGCATTATTGAAAGAGGTTGGGGCTATGCTCCTTCTAAGATGGGATATCAACTCGGTCATTGTATTTGATAGATTTCTGAAAAGAAAAAATAAAACTTTTCACTTAACAAACAAAGTTGGTGACAAGATCTACACTGGATTAGGATTTAATCCTGATAATACTACCTTGTAGATATGGGCACTCTATCCACCAGGGAAAAATCCTTCCCTAGTTGATCATGATCAGATTTTTTGACATCTTTTGGTGCAGAGAGTAGGAGAAAAAAATCCCATGGAAACTGTCGATTTGAATGTGAATGTGGCCAAATTCACAAAGGCTCGAATTCAAAAACTGGTAAGGGATAACAAGGGGTTGATAGAAGAAAATAAAAGGTTGAACAAGAGTTGATCAACTACATGGATAGACTACCTTCTTCTTCTTTAGGGATCTATTCTCCATTGGTTGAACATGAAAGGAAAGTGCTTGAGGAAATGTTAGAAACAACATATTAGAAAAGAAGGCATGAGAAAGTGCAAAAGAAATAGGAAGAGTTAAAGGGAAAACTCAAAACCACACTACCTTTGAGATGGCATCAGAAATAGTCAGAATGAGATTCAGACATGTACAAACATTTTGAACAAGTTTGGATAATTCATGATAAAAAATATGCAACATTACTAGAAAAAACCATCTTGAGTGATAAGATGAAGGAGGTAGAGTCTCAAATCATTGAAAAGAAATAAGATAACTCTTCTATGCTATGAGAATACCAGGAACTCATGAATGCTCATAGGGACTTCCACAATATCTTGATATAGGAGTTCAGTGATTTTAGTCAACCACTGACTATATCCTTACCCAAATTCTTTGAAGAAACAAAATTGAAAGGTCAAGATACATGGAAGGATGAAATTGTCAACTATCTACTAATTATTATTGATGTGATTAATGATGAAAATGAAGTGCTTAAGAGGATGCACCAACAAATTGGGAATATTTGAATTGGAGTATTCTATGAAACACATCATACATAATGTAGACACTCATGCTAAAAGTGGGTACGTGGAGCATTTTTCAAAGGTCAACTTGTTCATTTCATGAGTCAAGTAAGAGAGGAGTGATAGGGGCTAGAGTTTGATAGTTTTGGATACACAATCATGGTGCATGAGCCTTGAACAGGTCTTAAATGACCATGAGTGCTTGTTGGAGATTAACGAACTACAATACATCCACTAGAAAACTCTTAATATATTTATGTTTATTCTAATTATGTTTTAGTTATGAAACAATGTGAATTTTGGTAACAGGCTTGAAGCTTGTTGCTTCCCATACAAATAGGGAAACTATGGCCTGATTTTGAGATATCATATCATCATCATCATCACATTCCATTCCATTAGAGTAGGCATTAGTAAGAAAATATATTGCATAATTCACCCATCCATACCATATTTCAAAGACTTATGTTATAATTCTTATATTTTGAAGTAATACAATAGAGCAGACTATTCATAAATCATAATTCATTTTCAATGTTCAATTATTGTGTTGATTTTAATTCTCATTTATTACTTTGTTGTCTCCAAAGTGGTGTATTCAACTTATTTATATCTATCTGATTTATTTTAGCACATTTGATGTTATTGTGTGAAAGATTTGATTGGTTTCTTAGTTGATATGAATTAAAATCCTTTTTGATAATTTACTTTAATTGGTCTCTGCCTAGGGTTAAAATCCTTTTAAAGAATTTTTTTTGATTGGTTTCCATTAACTCAAGGATTAAAAATCATTTCATACTTTTATAGTATCTTGAGGAGATATCACTAGGATTATTAAAGAAGAACACTATGATAAACATACTTGCACATTTGCACAAGGAGCAGACATCTCAAGTGTCTAGTAATTCAAGTTAAACTAAATAATAGGATTACCTATCTTACAACTTTGTATCCATCTCATTAATAACCATTCACTCATCCACTTAGTTCACCCAATAGGAGTAGGCACTGGTCATAGTTAGGATTTTGCTTACAAAATACAACTCACAATCTTGAATTTTTAATTGCTTTCAATAGGAATTAGATATCAAAGCTCTACATCTACTCCACCTTCATGTGCCATAGTGAGTAGGTTTATCAATCTAGGAACTATATCCAATTGTAAATTTGCCTTATTGCTTAAGTATACCCACCTAGGTCTGGCAGAGCCTGAAGAGAAAATTTTAATCAGTCCTATTTACCTTGTTCATGGGCCAAAGGTGTATTAAGGGATTGGCACCCCCTTATGATTTAAAAACCTGCACTTTTGAGACCTAATAGATGTCATTAACTCAAAATAGGAACAACATTATTTGACCAAAATATTCATGACATTATTTACATACATAATGATTAAAATTAATAAAACTTATCCTTTAATGAAATTTGATAACTATGTACCACCAATATTTCATAATATTAAAGGTTTTGTTGGAGCCAAAAATCCACCTTGGTTATTTTGCATACTTCCATTTTCACCCATCTTACCACACTCACCATATGTCCCATCTCCATTTCATAATGGCTGACACTAATATAAACCACCAAATAAGGCCCTTGGTCATAACACTAAAGTGAATTCCCTATCTAAATTTTTCCCATAGCAAAACATGGCATGCCACCAAGACAATGGTATATTGAAGAGAGTCTCACCATTGTCTCTTTGACATGAACAAAAAGGGATGATGTGAAATGTAGATGAGACTCCCGAATATCTAAGAGACATATTCAAATATCATCTCGCTAGCCTAAAGAATGATATATCTAAGAGACTTGGACATGTCGAGGAGAAAATCTAACATGTCCCATCTGGTAGTGCTACAAAACATTTTAAAAAGTCCTAACAAAATTTTGCCTCTTGAGGTTTTCTTCCTTCTGCGTCCATGAGTAGGGTTTAAGGTTTTAGTTCAAAAATCCTCACTTCATAGTAACAAATCTTAAACCTCCATCCTTATAATTTCATGTTGACCTACTACATCCAATTATTGGTCGTTTAAGTCATGATTTGAGCCATTAAAATCATTCTTTGTACCAGCCCTAAGTCCTAAGTTAGCCTGTCATCATGTATGGTTAATTGTTTAAATTCTCCCTATAGTTGAGCCATAATATTTTTCAATTGAATTATGTTTAAGTCATCTTCTTGAGGGTCAAATTATCATCAGCCTAGTCATGGCCCCTATTGGACTAATTTTATCATGTGTGTAGGTTGGGAGATCCATTCACCATGGGAAATGATCTGGGCCACTCCTTGCTAGCTCACAAGTTTCAAAGTGTGGCTCATTAAATGTCGTGTGGTCTATGATATGTTGACACGTGCACAACCATGAGTGTGGGGCCCGGTCTCCACTTCATCCATCTAACATCCTCGGTACTATAATCAATGGTTATGATGTGATGGTAGAGTCAATCGTTTCCTTTCCCTTCCATCTCACAAGATTAAGTTGTGGGCTGGTTAAAAGTTGTGAGGTTTGTGAGAAGTTGCCATGTGTTTTCTTTGGTCACAGGAAAATGAGGAAAGGTGGAGCCCATGGACATATGAATGAGTACCCAGTTGGCAAGGTTTCATTGGCTAGTGGAATGATGTGTGACAATCATTGGAATTCAAACTTAATTGACTCAATCTGAGTCATCCAAAAGTCCATCTCAACAGGAGATCAACAACGAATATTCAAAATTGAGAAGTTCGACCATTGCAGCCATTCTTGCTTCATGTGAGCAAGCAGTAATGGCAGAGGTGACTTCTAAAACTACTTTAATTTTATCCAAACTAGATGTAGATGATCGGGTCTCACATAATTAAGAGTTGAAAACATAGTTGGAGTGTACAAGAAATTAAGAGAGGCTATTTTTAGAGTTTGGCATGGTCGACATTAGGGTTTCTCGTGGGTAAAATTCATAAGTAAAGTAAACAAATTTTTTATGCTTTATTGAAATTATTTGTACTAGATTTGGTTCTCACTATGCTTCTTGTCAAATGAGCTTCCATGCTTTGTTTTAATTACTTTATTTAGGGTTATTTTTCTTTAAAAGTTCATAATTATGTGGAACCTTTTAGAATTTGCATTTGATTCGAGCCCTAGGTTTGAATTGTAAATCCAGTTGTTGAAACCTTTTGTGTTGAAAACCCTAACTTGGCATAAGTTTTCCCCACTGCCAATGGCACCCAAAGCACAAACTGCCACCTCCACAACTCAATCCAGACTACTATCTGAGGATGTAATATATTTACTAAAACCCTCCACAAATAAAAAGGTTGAGGGAAGAATGTTGTTTCATGGCCCAACAGTCAAGGAGGGGGTACTTGACAGATAATTTTTTATCAAAGATGTTGAAGTACCTTATAGTTGATGGCAATTATTTCAGCATTGGTTTGGGAATATAAATCTTGGTATTCCTCTTTTCAACCCTTGGAGACTAGACATGGGAAAACTAGTTGTCCCCAATTTTTATATGGATGTTGATTTGTTGAAGGAAATTGCTTTAAGGTATGACCTGGTTTCAAGGGTAATCTGAACATTTGATGGGAAGGATATGTTGAGGATAACCAAAGAAGAAATTATAGGAGTTTTCCAGATGTAGGAATGGAACATTGATATGGTGCCTCTTGATATGGATGTCATTAGAAAGGAGTATGATAACACCAAAGTATTGATCAAGATGAGAATGTTACCTACACATACTGCTAACACCGGCACTAGGAAAAATAGAAAACAAATAAGGATTGGTAAACATGAATTAGAACTTTTCCCAATGAGGTATTTTACAAGTTACTTCAAGAAGACTATATATTTCTTCTGCCAAATTATTGGTTTCTCTTTTCCTTACACATTGCAAAAGAAATATAGTTACTTAGCAACACATATACAACATCTAGCCTTCAACATTGTCTATGAATACACCATATATTTGGAAAACAATATCCATAAAGGCCTAGTTGAGTTAAAAAGAGGAAAGAATTGGGTGAAATTCTGGTGGTATTCCCTATTGATGCATATGTTTTTATTTAAAGGGGAAAATAATTGTGAGAGGGATATGACATTGAGAAAGAAGGAGGATAGTATTGATTTTCCTGTCCAATGTTGGACTAAGATTCTTGATAAGGATGACCAAAAATATAACTATGTGGTGTTCCAAAATGATTTCGCATCAAAATTGAGAAGATATCTTATTTATGACCAACCAAGGATTCCCAAGGAAATAGATGAGTTCTTGAGGCCTATGGAGAAGAGAACTGATTTTAATTTGGGTCAGAATTGGGGAGATTTAATCTTATACCCAGATTCCACAATCTTCAGAGTTTATGGAACTAACATAGACCCATTTGTCTTTCCAAGAGACATGCCATTGAGGACTGGGTTTCTTGAAGTCATAAGGCAATTGGGAGCCTCACAAGAATTACACCTGCCTGATACAACAAAGAAGGGCTCATTTTTCCCATAATGGATTGTGTTTGCTAACTTTGTTATAGTAAAGGGATCATGGAAAGAGTTGTTACATATGCTAGCACAATAAAAATTGGATTGTATGCACCCAAGGAATCATGATCTAGAAGTTTTTGTTAATGCATTGAGGATAGAGAAAGGCTTAGTACTTTTATGCATAATTTCTACTACCTAGAGGATGTAATCAGGAACATTTTTGACTTCCTAGAGCAAGATGAAAGGAAGTCTAAATATATTTCTTTCAATAAGATGATCAAGAGGGCTCAAAGGAGAGATCCTAAGTATGACCCTATGCCCAATATATAGAGTACGTTTGATATGATTATGCACATTTTGAATAATTTTGAGGATATAGTGGGTATAATGAGAAGACAACAAGTAATCACAGATAAAGGAAAATTAGCAGAAATTGAAGAAGACACTACTATGGTACTAGAAGAGAGGCATACTTATTAGCCAATCAAGAAAACAAGAATTTACTCTAGGAAGAAGAAGACAATGTAGACAAGGAGAAAACATTGTCATCCCTTGCCACTTCTAGGGAAATAGGGCAGCTTCTCCTAAGAGATCAATTCTATTACCTCCAAAATAGGTTCCTACTATTGTGATTGATGTTGAATCACCTCCAGGAAGTCCCGCTCCATTGGAGAAGCCACCCCTTAAAAGGAAAAAAACAAAGGTAAGAGGAGTAGTGGATTATTCTAATACAGATGATAATGATATCCTTGTCACTTCTGAGGAGATACAACAGGGAATTCCATCTCCCATAAGGGAAGTTGCTTCAATCTCAAGGGAGGATAGCCTTAGACTGGGAAAGGTTGACCTTAGAGGTCTAAATAGTGTAGATTATTTGAGGATTGAGGCCTGCAAAGCATTTATAGAAGATGACTCCTTTATTGAAACAGGTGCATTCAAAGGTTTTGTATGGAGAGATAATGCTCCACAATATGCAGAGAAGGTTTCTACTAAGAGGAGATTACATATGGAACTCCCCGAAGCTATCATTCAAGAAAATTTAAGGAAGGCTATGATGGCTGAATTCTAGAATATGACTACTAAAGAGGGAAGAGAGCTTGTGAAGAAGAGTGGTACATTTTTGATGCTATAGTGCTTGATACTATAAGGAGGTCTGAAAGGCCCTTGCTGCAAATTAAATAAGATGCAAATATGGCACTTCGAGGATCAACATTTAGTGAAGAATGGGATGCATTATCAATCTAATCATTATCTTTGGGATCCAAGAAGTTGGTAGTGGCTGAACCATCATATTTTAGTGAACAATTATTGATAAAGAGAGTCACTGACACCTCGGCTTTAGAGGCAACTAATATGGATGTGAATGTTATGAAGTTTACTAAGGAAACAATGGAAGACCTCACTCTTGAAAGAGATGAGTATAGGAACAAATATAATAATATTATATGTGAATATGATAAGAGTCAACAAAAGGTGGCCATGTTAGAAACTAAGGTAGCATTGTATAAGTAGCAAGTAGAAGTATTAAGAAAGAAAGGTCAAACTAGTTCAAGTTATGCATCATCAACTTCTCCAGCTACACATTCTCAATCCCCCTTACTAGATCAATCTTTGGCAATAGTGCCATATAATTTGGCACAGGAGCCACTCACAATTGAGAGGCCAAGCACATCAAGTACCATCCCATTAGATGATCCTAAAAGGGCACAACTCCTCACACAAATTGAAGTGTATAAGAAATTACTTGAGTAGACACAGGACACAATGTATAAGAACAATTCAAGGATTGTTCACATTGTCTTGAAACACCTGAATAGAAAGATTCAAAGTAAATTGAATAGTGTTCATGCCAATTAATCATTGATGCTAAGAGCAATAAGGTTATCTCAGAGGGATAAGTAGTTGGCTACCCCACTCCTTGATAAGTGGATTCCTAGAGCTGAGAAGTTGAAGCTCATGGAAGTTGGGGCAAATCAATAGGAAGATAGATACCCAAAGGTTATCCCAACTTATGATTTGTTAATGAAATTAATGAACAAGGGTATATTTCTCCACTAGAACAGAAAATAAGGGAATTTAAAATTGATTATGACTAGACACATTTGTCATTATTGTCAAGCATTCAACAAACTTATGATTAAGTAAGACCCCTACAGATGTGGAAGAAACAGATGGACAACACTATTGCCGCTCCAAAAAATCTTATTTGTGAAAAAATTATATTAATATTTTTAATAACACTTTGGAGAAATTGTCTTTTATCATCAGCATTTTGGAGGATTTTGATAAGGAATCCAATTCAGTAATGATAAAATATTCTCCATACAAGAAGAAGATGGATGGAATCATTAATTTCAATTGGCCATATGATGTTGAATATGAATAATGGAAGATAATATTTATCGATCAATTGGGTCTGTAAGTATAGAAAAGGAAACATATATGATTGGTCAAGTATAACACAGGTCTAGCCTTTGCAAGAATAATGTGTAACAAATATATGTTTCTTGATAGTGAGTATTATAGATAAATGTTAATTGTTGATGATATGAGTGTTGATGGGGATGCTGAATCACTTTTTGGCCTTATTATATTGTCATTTTTCTCGATGTAACAAATGAGTGACAACAACTTGAAGATTATTCTTTCCAACATTTTCCTTTTGAAGGAAAAGTTTCTTCTCACTGCAAAGGCTAACGATCTTTATCTCATATGTATCCCTCCAATGGAAAATGTAAATATAACTGGAATGGGAATGTGACATGTGCACTCTTGGACCGAAGCTTATTTTTCTCCCTTGTTTCCATAAAAGGGAATTCAAGGCCATTAGAATAGGTCTCTTATTGAATTTTGGAATCAAATGGTGCAATTGAAAAACACAGAGCGAATATGTTAGAAGTCCTTAACTTATGATTTGAGTCTAGTTAGTAATTTTTTTCAAATGTATGGTTCCTGAGCATATCTTAATGATAATGCAAGTTTTTACAGTATGTAGTCTCTCCAATTTTACTTTGTACCTGAATTATTAATGAAAAATTTGATCAAAGATCATTTCATTAATTGTCATCATTATTGTACTTTGATGTATGCTTTGATTTTAGCTTTGGTTCAAAGAAGCTAGGGTCTAATTTTGAAATCATCATCATCAAATCATATTCCATTTAATTTTATATGATACTTGAGATTTGATTTTAGAGTAGCTAGATAAAAACTTATTGGCATGTCATAATAAGGCAGAAAAAATAGAAAAAAAGATAAGAGTCTCATTAGACTCTATTTGGCTAATTCAATATTGTTGAATGTACATGAAGAGACCATTATAGCACTTATTTTAAAGAAATTTTGAGATACATAACAAGCTAAATCTATATTTAATAAAATATTTCTAATAAACAAGTTATATACCATCAAAATGGAGAGTGGTGGTTCTATAGTTTAACACTTGAATTAATATTATTGAAGTATTTCAAAGTTTAGGCCATAAGAATCATCCTTTTTTAAACATAGATTGTAAATAATTTTGAAAATTTAGAAGTCCTAGTCATTAACATTATTGTCTGCTACATGTAAAATAGGAAACATGTAAAATAGGAAAAATTCATTATGAAGTTTGATCATGAAATTTAAAATAGGTAGTACCTCGAAAAAAATATAAGCCCTACCAATACAATATTCATTTTGATTTATTTTTTAGAAATTTTATGAAGTTTAAAGGTAAACTAAATTAAATTTCCACCATATAAATACAATAGGGTCTCGGGAAGGATATCTCTCGGCTTATTTTACATAGAATTTTCTAAATATAGGTATGATAGTTCAATATTGTTGAATTTACATGAAGAAACCATTATAGAAATTATTTTAAAGAAATTGGGAGATACATATCAAGCTAAATCTATAGTTAATAAAATATTTCTAATAAACAAGTTATATACCATCAAAATGGAGAGTGGAGATTCTATAGTTTAACACTTGAATTAATATTACTAAATAATTTCAAAGTTTAGGCCATAAGAATTGTTGGTGTTTTTTTCAGCTAAGCTTTGAAACCCTCTAAGAGGTAGCCAACCTCTATGTTTAATAATTCCCAAAGTTAGTGGCCAACTGACAAGATTCAGTCAAACTCCTACACTTTAGGCTCTATGAAACCAAGGAGGGTGTTCCTATTTGTGTTCATATGATATTTCCTACCTCAAGAACACTTCAATACACATATATATTCCTACCAGTGCTAATAGATACCATTTACTAAGGGCTTGGCAGACCACTAAGTACAAACAACTATCTAAAGTTAGGAGAACATGTACAATGTGAGATTTGCATCTGAAAAGAGATAGAATTTGAATTTAAAATGTTCTAACCTTAAATCCATGTGGGTAATTCTTGGTTTTAATTAATTAACAGAATTAAAGGAACAAGACTAACCAGTGCCCTATCATATTGGCCAAGAGTCATACATGAAACACTCAATGATATATAACTTCAACCTTGATATCAGTGACAATTCCCATACTGCATTACATCATGAGACCTCACAGTATTTTAAGACATCACTCCTTAATAGATCCTCAACACATTATCACAGACCTACAATTCTCTCTCAAGCATTTGATTAACTTATTAAGTTAAGGGAAGAAAAAGAATCATACATTCAATTGAATTCTTGAAGACAAATGACCTTGATAATTTCATTCATGATCTATAACAACCCACACAGGAGAGAAAATTGTCTTAAATTTTTAGATTTCTTTCGATATCAGTCATTACATAAAACATATTAAGAGTATCCCATATACAAATCCTTCCCATGACAATGAACTGGCTAACTTTCCTCCTAATTTTGCACTATATACACCCAATACATCCTACCCAACCCTTTTAGACTCAAAAAATATGACCTCATGAAAGAGCCTTGAAATCTCCTTTATAGAACAAGAGAGCAACAAGAATTGGGCTCTTCGCCAACACATTTTCATAAAATTTCATTTCAACCAAATGAAATTTTTACCGCATTTCATAATTCCCCACCAATAGATGCAATCATTCAACAAAAAATAGGAGAATCAAAATAGTTACAACCCTTGTAACCATTCGATTAAGACAAAACACCACTGCAACACTCTTGCACCCGTCCATGTCAAACCCAAAAAGCAACAACAAAACCAGAGAAAAATTGTAGAACCCAAATGATCACACCACCATAAAGCACTAGGAACAAACACACAGCACCGATACAAGCGACCGCTTTTTTTCCTCACTTCAGTGAGAAGTGGGAGCACAACCTTACCCTTGTCAGCATCAACACTAGAACCAGAAGCAACACATGGTGTCATCATGATAATAGGAGATTTTTTGAAGACATCTTCATTTGCACCAACCAATTCAGTCAGGGTTGCAAGGTAGCTATGATAGTCTGAGTCAGTGTCAAAAATTTCACCACCAGAGCCACCAGAGAGCTCAATGGGTGATTCATATCACCCATATTTTACCTTGGCCATGACCTCCTTTCCACACTCATCAGACCCCCTTGCTTCTGCATAGCCAACTACTTCATCCCACTCAACCTATCCTTTAAGCTGAGGACTGCTCCTAACGAGAGTCAGGAGGGACCCATTACCCTCATCAATGGCTCTAGGAGCACTAGGAATAGTGCTCTATTTATTTGGTGTCACCTCCCGCTGAGAATTATTAGCACACATCCTTGCACTTCTATGCAATGGCAAACCAGAAACAACTGACTTACTCATCTTACTCACGGGCTCAAAACTCTGCAAGAACAACAACCACTCAACAAGCGAACACAGACTTGAAAATGCAATGATGCTAATGAACAATTAGCAAGCATTTATCGAGCAATCTAGTGTAGAAACCATTAATGACCCAATTGTAGTATGAGTGAGTGAGCGATTATTGGTTGGCATCAATTTCACCACTGTAAATCTCCAAGTTTATGCAAAATTGCATACAACCCATCATTATTTCCAAGAGAAAACTGCTCACATGCATGGAAATCAGGATGATATCCATTGAAATACCTACACCATTAATGTGTGTAATTTGTAGAGCTCAAACAACCATCACAAGGCTAGATCAAAGTTTTGAATTCAGCTTTTTTATGCAATAAGGAGTTGGCATGTCTAATGTCGGATTAAGTCAAACATCTTTGAAAATCCCACATCACCATTTGGAAAGCCCAGTGGCCAATCATACACTTCCTAGCCAAAAAACATGCACATCACTAGCGGGCCCCCACCCACCACCTTATACCACCGAGCGAGGCCACACGTCACTATTTCACATACCTCACAACATTTTTGAAAGAATTATTTCAATCGTGCGAGGTTGGTGAGGGACGGTCATAATTAATCCCCATCAACCCCCATTATCATACAATGATCATCAATTAAGTAGCCTTTATTAGCAATGCTGGCAGATCTGGACCGGCCCCACATCACCGTACATGACAAGTGGAAGCATTTTTTACACCTTGCACAACCTTGGTAATTTCATCAAAAAATCCTACGAGGTCCGTGAGGAGCGATCAAGATTTGAATTCACCGATCTGACGATCCACAAATCTGCACATGAAACAAAGTTATTCATAACAAATGGACTGACTAGGCAAATGGGGGGGCGAACCTTAAGGCATGAAATTTATAGACTAAATTCTAAAAATTGGAAATACCCCGTCCAACATTAAGAAAAATTTATATTAATCCCGAACATGGAGAAACTGATGGGTTAGGTAAAGGGGCCGGTAAAAACATGACATAAAAGGCTATGTTAATGACTTAAGCGATTGACAACCCACAATGATAGGTCAACATGGAAATATAACGCAAGGGTTTTTTTGGTGAGAATAATTTTAAACAAGGGTAGAAAAACCCTAAACCCTGACATTAGACCCCCAGCATGAGAGAAAACCAGACAGGCCACAAAACCAAGCAAAATTTGTGACAAATTTAAAATTTCTATCAAGAATCATCCTTTTTTAGACATGGATTGCAAATAATGCAAAAAATTTAGAAGTCTTGGCCATTAACATTATTTTCTACTACAATGTCATCCAATGTATCATTGTCAATGTTCATATGTTCTTTCAAGTATTTAATATTATCATCATCCTCATCTTGACCTGCATCATCTTCATCATCATTTAAATTTGACTGTAGGCCATTTATATTGTTACCAAATGTATTTGGATCATTATTTTCTTTACCATCCATATTGTTGTCTTCCATAACACCATCTAACTTTGAATTGTTGTCTTCTTGTGCATGAACATAACCATCTTCAACATCATCATAGATTTCAATTTCTTTGATGTTCTCTAATCCCTCTCTCTCATTTTGTTCGCCATCATTGTTTTTCTCAATATCCACTAATGTTTGATCAAACACATACCTTAATCTTGGATCATAATGTATGACAAAAATCCATTTAGGGTCCAAAATATCTTCATGTAAAAATACCTGCACATGAATGACATACATATATTAGATGTATATTATAACAATTTTATTGATTAATAAACACATGTATATATTGGCAATAAACTATGAATTAATAGATTAATGATTACTACCACTTCTTGTTTGAGTTAAAGAAATACCTGATCATAATGAATTGGTAGAACATAAGGTTCCTTATCCTTTGGTAGGAAGCATGATGAATCTATTGAAAACAATCCACTATGGGTATCATTTCTTTGTATCCACTCAAATGCTTCATACCATCTACACTTAAAAATACAACATTTAAAAGAGTGGTAATCCAACTCAATAATTTATTGTATTTCTCCAACATATCGTAGATTCCCTTCAATTATATTCTTATCTTTTGAGCTTGATCGACTGGATTGCTTGAAGTCAACCATGATGCCACAGTTGAAGGATATTCTCTTTACATCTACACTTTCTACACAATAATCTCGACCATATGCCCACATTATTGGACATTTCCTCACCTGTGAAAGACAATTTATTTCAATGAAAACAAATACAATGATGAATATTAAAATAGTTAATAGTGTCAAAACTGTAAGGAAACAACATTTTTTAAAATTCCAATTGTACCTTTCTTTCACATCCTCTAGACATGTTGATTTCATCTTTTTTTATGTTTGAATCTATACCTGTATCTTCTATTTGATTTTGAATTTGTTTAGTATCCCATTCTAGTTTGCAATCTTTGCCCCATTACCCAAGAAGATCAGTGGGAGGTGGAGTATTCCTTGGGTTCAATCTCTTAAACTATCTCCTTGCTTCTAATACTTCTCTCTTTTTATCATATAGATGAATCCATTTTTTCATAAAGTACATGTAGTATACAATGAACTTGTCGAGTTTAACACTTTTTTCTACACCTATTACATGTCAACATGTTTATTTCAAACTCCAAATGTCATGTTGTTAATTTGACAAGTTAATTATATAGTAAATTAATGACTGCAAGAAAAACAACCACATTGATCATGAATTTACTTACTAATTTCTACTTTAACAACATTAGATTTTGTTTTTTCACCATCAATAATATTTGATGCTCATTCTTCATCCTAGACGTGTGGCCCATCTTCAAAATCCTTACCAAGGAATTCACACAAGAAGAAAAATGCTTCATTCAATACATACCATTCATCCATGCATTCCTCTGGATGTGCCTTTTCTCAGACATATCTTTTTAGAGTTTTCATATACCTCTCAAAGAAAAATATCCACCTTGTTGATATGACACCCACCAATTCAATGTCATTGACTAGGTGTATAATTAAATCAACTTGTAGGTCCATGAAACTTGTAGGGAGCTCCTTCTCAAATACACATACAATTTCTACAATTTCCTTCTTCCACTTTGGCACTTCACATTGATGGATCTCCTTGGAGGTCACCCACCTAATATAAGAATAGTAAATTAGTATGAATTTTTAGTCAAAAATTAAAATGCAATATAATATCTCTATGTCTCTCACAAATGAACATTTCATATAACCACGTACCTTGTAAATGTTGATAATCAACTTATGGCATTCTTTAAGTCAACTGTAAGATAGGAATCCCCCCTAATTTCCAATGGCATGATATGCTATCAAACACATTTATGAAAAGTTCATTAGTAATTTTTTCTCACACAACAAAATATCAAAATATATTTAGTACTTAATCAATGTTACCATTAAATGTTAAATGATGATATATAATACCTTCATAAAATTATGAAAATCATTAGTTTTAAATCTTGTGATATGTCCATCAATTGTAAAAGCTTTAGCCAATGATGACCCATAGCCAGTAGGTTTCCTTATTGAATGGATGACATTTTTTAGTTGGTCTAGCTCTTTTTTTTTAAAATCCATCGAGCTTTTGTATATGTTTCATTTTCCCTATTTGGCTGCAAAAATTTTCTATCAAATTTGGTACACGAAAGAGAAATATCCCTCCTTGAAGACAATGTGTCCTTCTCTTTGCCTGATATATGTTGAAATATAGAGCTTGGGACATTTTTGAATATGTGCATAGGATCTAATAGGTGAGATATTAATAGATCCTTCCAGTAAGGGAGCTCATAAAATATGGATTTCCTTTTCATTCCTTCTGGCTTATCAACTACAACTTGTTATGGTTCTTCAATTGAATCACCTTGATCAAAAAAATCCTCCCAAGCTTTCAATTCAACATCTTCATACCTCTTAAGCCAATCACCTAGACCTATAATCATGGGAGGGCCCCTATTTTCAACTTTTCCATCAAATTGATTCTTCAGGCGATTTCTAAAGCTATGATCTAGTGGTAGAAAAACCTTGTTGTTTGCATAAATAAATTTATGTAGATCTTTAGAATATTTCCCTTGAAAATTTTCTACACATCTTGGACATGCAAATATCTATTTTATTTGAAGCCCTGTAATTCAACAAGTAATTTTAATAAAATCAAAAAAATAGTATAAAACTAAGTATGAAAGTTGGGATATAAATAAATTATAAGTGTAAATATGTAAATATTTTATCTTACCAAAACAAATACCAAGTCTTGGGAAATCATGAATAGTCTAACATAGCACACCATACAACATGAAGGACCTATTTTATGGAGGACATGATATATCATACATTCTTATACCTTTCCATAAGTTGTATCTCATCAATAAAAGGTGAAAGATAAACATCCATGTTTTTAACTTGATGTTTTCCTGAAACAATAAGAGTCAGCATAAGGTGCTCCTTTCTAACACTCATCCATGGAGGAATATTGTATACTATCAATTTGACTGGCCAAACACTTTAGTTTGAGCTCAAGAAAGAGAATGGGCACACTCCATCCATTACAAGACCAAATCTGATACTACAAGGTTCATCTTTGAATTTTCTTAGCCATTTTTCCTCTATGTGTTTCATTGCTTTGGAGTTGGCCAGAATTTGCATAAATCCATCTTTACTCTTTTTTTTTTGCATTCCAGTCCATCAATTGTGCAAGTGACTTTCAAAAAAACATTCATTGAAGTCTAGGTATAATTGGCATGTGATGTAAAACCTTCTTTGGAACTGTAGGACCTTGTACATCTATACGATATCTCTTCTCTTTGCATATAAGGAATTCTACCTTGTTTTGATATTCATCTTTGTATAAAATGCAATCACTTTTACATGAATGAATTTTCTTATATTCAATCCCCAACTCAACCAACAACAAATGTTCCTCTTTGCAAGTTGATGGAAACACATTCTCTTCAGGGAATATTTTAGTTTTTAGTGCCCTATAAGATTGCTAGAGATTAAATAAATTAAATGTTTGACATATGATGAACATGTTTGATATGTCAATCTATACTAGGAATATTTATATATAATATATGGTTTTAAAATCCCCTTAAAGAAATATAAAAAAAATTGATGAATGTTTACGAATTATGTACACCAATTGACAATGCAAAGTAAGAAATAGATTTCAACTCACTTCAGTAGGGTAGTGAATCCTTTGTCTGACCAACCAAATAGTGACTTGATTTATAATAATATTAATGTGCATGCTAGTTTTGAGGTTCTACTTGCACCCAATTTGAACATTGGTGTCTTCGATGCTTGCTTGATGGAGTCTTTAAGGTTGTTATCATCAAAATTACGTTGGTGGTAATTACCCCTACTATCATTATTACTATCAACCATATGATCATTATTGTCATCATTGTTTCCATCTCCAAAGAAATCTATAAGAATTTCATTTAATCCTTCTTCATGTAGTGCATTTTCACTACCATGATCATCATCATTAAGGCTAGGTGGCATGTCATTAGTGTATGCAGATCTCATCAACTCTTCAAATT